>JACXGJ010003997.1:0-48978 GCA_016801105.1 Esox niger
ATCTAAGCATCCAATGAAAATCACACTCTGGATCATTGTTCCTCCTGCTTGGAGATGACGCACGGGTCACGTGTTGTTTGTGCTCTGCTCTGTAGAGATGTGTAGCTACACAGAGGTAGAAGGGGACAGATTGCTAGCCAGCTAACGGTAGCTAGCTAGCTTGGATTCCAACGATTAAAGAAACCGGGGTGAACGTGGTTATGGTGCACTCGGCGGGCTTAATTTCATAAAGCCCTTATTGGATACCATTTTTTTCCACGAAGAGGCTTGGACCGGTCTTTTCAATCCATTCAACAAATTGCTGCTTGGCTTCTATCGTTAGCTAACCATCGCGCCGTGTAGCTACAGCACAACACACAGCCAGCCGGAGTCCGTCTCCAAAACAAGAATGGGGTCCAGGTCCACAGCACGGCTTAGGTAAAGTGACCTTTGGTTGTGTTCTCTAAATGGCAAATTTCATGAATTACCAAGAAAGCAAGGCCACTATGTTGTTGGTGGAGACGCAACAGAGGGGCATCGGGACGAAACCAGCGGCTTCCACAGCCAACGGCGACACCTCAATAGGGGAACCCCCTTCCCCGTTATTGAATATCGGTGGCGGCAGCGGAGTACGTTTCCATCAACACTTGCCGCCCTCCAACCACCACAGCCTCCATCACTACCCCCAGAGCTCGTTGCCCAAAGAACAACAACCGCTGTCGCACCACTACCCGGCAGCGAGTCCTCAACAGCAACATCTCTCGGGTGAAAACGTAACGGAGTCCCCGTTAAGAAAAGCCCCCGCGTCGTCTTTGAACCTCGTACATGAGGACCCCGCTGCTAGCCACCACGCACTCGCCGCGTCGGTTAACGCTGCGTCGGCTGCTATACAATTAGCTGCGAGTGCTAACATTAGCGTGGCTACCTCAGAAGTTGTCGTGGACGACATTCGGAAGTGTGGCTACCTGCGGAAACAAAAGCACGGTCACAAGAGATTTTTCGTGCTGCGAGCAGCCAGCCACCTAGGCCTCAGCCGGCTGGAGTACTATGACAGCGAGAAAAAATTCCGTAATAGCCTGCGGTCTGCTGCTGCGGCTGCTGCGACCGGTGCAGTTGCCCCATCTCCTCCAAAACGGGTGATCTATCTGTATCAGTGCTTTACCGTCAACAAAAGAGCGGATTCCAAGAACAAACACCTCATAGCCCTCTATACAAAGGATGAATACTTTGCAATTGTGGCTGAAAATGAGCAGGAGCAAGAGGACTGGTTTGTAGCACTGAGTGAACTGATGAGTGAGGGGAAAAAGGGCCACCTCGACTCTGACGAGTTGGATGATGGCTACGGTACAGTCACACCAGGTACGGTTTTCAAAGAGGTGTGGCAGGTGAATGTGAAACCAAAAGGGCTGGGCCAGACCAAGAACCTCACAGGTGTATATCGCTTATGTCTCTCTACCAAAACCATCCATCTTCTTAAACTGAACTCTGAGACGCCGTACGTTAATCTCCAGCTGATGAACATCAGGCGATGTGGACACTCAGAAAGTTTCTTCTTCATTGAGGTGGGTCGCTCATCCTCTATTGGACCAGGGGAGATATGGATGCAGGTGGATGACTCTGTCGTTGCCCAGAACATGCATGAGACCATCCTTGAAACTATGAAAGCTCTGAAGGCCTTCGCTGAATTCCGCCCCCGAAGCAAGAGCCAATCATCAGGCTCCAACCCGATTGCGTTTATCACCACCCGCCGCCACCTAGGTAACCTGCCGCCAAGCCAGACGGGTCTACAGCGCCGGTCCCGGACCGAGTCGGTTGTTGGGACGCCGCCGTCCAGCAAGAGCTCCGGTGCCAGCGGCTACCGCTTCAGGACGTCAAGTGAGGGTGAGGGCACAATGAACCGCCCGTTCCGCTCTGTCACTGGTAGCCTGATCCATTTGAATACTGCTCGCATCCACCTGGGGCGCCAGGAGGGTGGGGGAGGGGCCGGCAGCGCCGGGAGCTCTGCGAGCGGTGGACGCTATGCCAGGGCACCTCCGGGCTCCGCATACCACGCCCGCTCTGCCTCGCTCCCCGTCTCGCATTTCCCCTCCACCACGTCCCCCGTCAGCGTGTCAAGTAGCAGCGGGCACGGCTCGGTCTCCGACACCCTCACCAGGCCCTCCAGTGCCTCAATCTGCGGTTCCCCCTCGGACGGAGGCTTCAACTCGTCCGACGAGTATGGCTCCAGCCCCGGAGACTTCCGCTACTTCCGGGTCCGGAGCAACACACCTGACTCGCTGGGGAACACCCCGCCAATCAGAGAGGAGAACTGCCTGAGTGACTACATGGCCATGGGTTGGCACCGTGAGGTTTTCGGGGCGACTGGTGGGAGCAGCCTTGGGGGCACGGAGACCCCCCACCGGGATGAGAGCACAGCGGCGGATGACGACCGCTCACTGAGGCGGCGGACGCACTCGTTCACCCGGCCCGGAGCCCAGGGATGTGTGGCGGTGTACCAGAAGATGACCCAGACGACCTTCTCGCTGGACGAGTCGGCGGCCTCGGGGGAGGCTCTGTCGCTGGGCCGGGTCGGCAGCGGCAACCAGCCCTCGTCGTCCTCTTCCTCGCTCCGCTCCGACTACAGCTCGTGCTCCGAGCACAGCCAAGGCCGCCCTCCCACCACCTCCTCGGCCAAGGAGGACAGCGGCTACATGCCTATGTTGTGCGGGGTGGCTGCCTCACCCCGCGACCTGCCCGATTATGTGCCCATGCAGCCCGGCTCTCAGCGTCACCACCCTCCCCAGACATCCCCCCAGGCATCTAGCCAAGCCCCGCGCCCACCCAACCAGCCCACAGACCCTCACGGTTACATGATGATGTTACCGGGAGGACAGAGCTCCTCTTCCCCAGTCCAGGCCTCTCCGAGCCCACAAAGAAGGGCCGGCGACACGGGCCCGGATGTAAGTGACGGCGTTGAGCGGCTAGAGAACGGAGGCTACATGGACATGTCTTATGGTGGTGCTGTGGGGGTGCGGAAGCCCCCAAATGAGGCTGGATACTATGCACTGAGCACCGCGGAAGGTACCCCGAAATCCTACAGCCCATACTTCTCTCTGCCTCGCTCATACAAGGCCCCCATTGCTAGAGAAACCAGCGAGCATAACGAATACGTCCCCATGAGCTCGCCAGCCAAACCGGTCTACTCCCAGGTCGCAACTGGCAATACTGCTGAGAGGGGTAGTGTTTTGGGCCCGGATACCCCACACACTCACCCGCCCCCTCCCTACGGGGCTCACCATCAGTCAGCAAACGGGGACCGACGGTCAACCCCGGTACGGCCCAATCGCCTCCCTCTGGGCCGCCGCAGCTTCCACGGGTCACTGAGGGTCAGCGAGACGGCCTCCACCGAGGGGCCCCCCAGCCCAGGGGAGTACATCAACATTGAGTTCAGGGACCGCTTCAGACCACCCACGTCCTGCCCACTGCCTGCCCAGGACGGCTCAACTTTACCGGGCACGGCCGTTCAGCGCCGCTCACCTCCCCAGTCTCAGAACCAAGACTACATGAGCGTGGAGGTGGGGGTTGGAGGTGGCGGGAGTGACGACGGAGGCCGTCTGGCTAAGAACCAGTCACCCAGACCCTCTCTGGTGGCCCCCTGGAACCCACCCAGCTACATCCGACCCCTGGCCTCTGGCACCTCCCTGAGCGGTTCCCCTGGGTCAGCCAGAGCTCACTGGCGGACAGGGGCCGACGACTACACCGACATGACCTTCAATCTGAGTGTGGGCGAGGGGTTGCGGAGCAGCCCCACTGCCATGCTGCAGCACCTACTGGAGGGGCGTTACCCTCCTACCTTACCACCCCACCACGCCCCCCCTCCCTCCTGCTCCGGCCCCCAGCCCGAGCTGCCCAAGGTGGTACGCGCCGACCCGCAGGGCCGACGCCGGCACAGCTCCGAAACCTTCTCCTCCTCGACCACCCCAGGGTGTGGGGGAAGTGCGAACCCTGGCGCCAACCCCCCCTTATGCTCGGCCAATCCCCAGGCCGTAAACGGAGCCCCACCATCTGAGGGCTCCAAGTTAACAGGCTCCTTTGACAGTGTTTGGTTGTGCGTGGAGGGTGTAGTCGGGGATTCTACCGCTCTCCCTCCCCAGCCAGGGCCTTCTGAACCCAGCCTGGCCTCTGTCTCATCAGGGGGCCCTGCCGGAGGTCTGACGTGCCGGAACGTGTCAATGGGGTACCAGAACGGACTCAACTACATGGCCCTGGAGCTTCGAGGGGACCGGGACTCTGGCCCGTTCCCTGTAGCCCAGCAGCAGCAAGGGGTAGCTGGGCACGAAACCGGACCTGGTCCTAACGCTCCCTCAGCAGGTAGCATGGCGGTGCCTTTAACAGAGAACAATGACACCTACACCAAGATTGACTTTACCAAGTCTGACGGGGTGACCGCCACTTCTAAGGGTGAGTGTGTGTGTGTGGTGAGTGGGATTTATGGGAGGTCAGTTAGACCCGCTACTTAAAATAGTATTTTTGTACATTGTTTCCATCACACTTCAGCATTTGTGTACTTTACTAGCCTTTTAAGTTGCGTGTGCAGCCCTCCTGTTATGTCTGTGGAGATGTGGGGTGGAATTCCTGCCCTGGGGAGTACCTGGTGATAATGATGAACAGAGGGCTTCTCACCTGCACTCACAGACAAGCAGACGAAGTGGTGTTGTCTTCCTTCTTTAGTTTTTTTCCCCCTCCATATGAGTCAGCAACATGCCGATGCTGTAGGTGCGTCAGTCTGGAGTTAAAGCCTAACACTGTGGATGATCAACTGAAAAAATCTTTCTCTTTGTCCAGAAGTTACATTAAGTGGTGTCCAGTTTTACAGTTAGGAACTGACATGGTTAGGTTGGTTTGACAGCCAGTGAGGAAAGTGTGTAAGCCTAATGAACATGTCACCGCGACCTGCCTGTGTGCTGGCTAAGTGCATTCAGTGCTACGCGTAGCCTATACGGTGTTTAGTGAGAAAAGGATCCGTCTGTCCCTCTTGACGTGCCCCGTCAGCCTTGAGCCTAGCGTTTCACTACAACACCGATCCAGTGAGCCATCTAATGATGGACGGACAGACCTGTGACCCTAAAGTAATCGGTCGGTAATCGTGTGCCCAGGTATTAGTAGTGAGGCTCAGTCACATGTTTACTGTTGAGCTGGGGCCCCAAACGAACAAAGGTGTGTCAGTGAATATGTCTGTTAACTCTCAGCCGGGACCAGTGCTGGTTAGAGTTAATATGGCGACGCCTTGGCCTAAAGGTTCCTGCGTGCGTGTGTGGGTGCTTATATTTTTTGTCCTAGATCGCTCACGCTCCATCTTCTCGATGTTTTGGAAATTTAAACTGCAAATAATTTATCCTATAGACATTTCTGGTTATCAAGCTTCCAAAATATTTTAGTATTTTTTTTGCCTTCCTTTACACAGCTCTGAACTTACCCTAACACTGTTAAATAACCTATGCTTAATTAATACTGAATACCAACATTTATGCTGTCTTTTACAGAAATTATATTCCCCAAACCTTTTTCTAATTTCTCTTCTTCGTGAGGTGGAATTTCACCAGTGGGGGGTAGACCAACGTATTTGTTTTCTACAGCTACACGTTTTGTTTATGATTTACTAGGTGGTTAAAATGTGTCGTGCTTTTACTAAATCTGCTATGTAACGATCCATGAATTGGTAACTGAATGACCGCAATTGAATTGGCTTGAAAGGTAACTGATAGTTGTCACAAACCACAAATAGGTCAACCTCTTCACAGTCAGGACAACAGGTCTCTCCAGGTTATATCTTTCGTATTAAACCTAACAAAGAACACTATTTACCTACTTCTTTCCATTTGCCCTAGCTAGGGGTTTCCACCGGGTTCACTTCTTCCTACAGTGGAATTGGATGACTGATGTTTGATCAATTCAAGTCTGCCCAGTTATAGATGTCTGTTTTAGGGGTCTTGAAGTCAGTACAGTGCCTGGTGGTCTTAAATATATTTGGCCTAAGGACAGGAGTTGTACCCGGTTATCTTAATTGACAACCTGGGTTACATATTTGCTTTTGTCTGAATGTTATCAAATGTTATACCTTTTTTGAAGGTAAATGAAGCAATCACATTAGACATGGGATCAACATTACCATCTCTTCCATTGTCAATTAGTCCATATTTCTCTTCCTTGATAAAGAATGTTGGCTAGCTTACTGCTAAAAAGCAGGCGAATACAGTGCTCCATACTGGAAATACTGTGAAAAAGTTGTATTTTAGATAATGAAATCATGTAGTGAGTAGACTTAGATGTTCATTTTAATTTTTATACACGTCCCCCTGTTGGTTACTCTTCAGGCTATTTAGTGTAAAAAACAACTACTGTAGAGTGAAAATATAGCGTATACAACCCGATTAGTACTATGAAGGTTAGTACAGTAGTATTAGTAAACAATGCTAGAGATACACTAAGGTAGAAGTTGCAGTACAGTAGAGATTAGTACAATAGTAACAATAGATTAATGCAGAACAGTATGATAGATATTAAAACGGTAGAAGTTTGTACACTAGTATCACTAATGAACAGTAGCTCATTAGCACAGTAGACCTTTAGTACAGAATGTTCGAGTAGAATCGATTTCAATGCTTTTAAAATGTCTTTGAAAAACTATGCCTTTTGTTTGTATATGTGTAATTGACCCTGAATGCGTCATAATGGAAACATTATGCTCTTGCTGTACTTTTGCCACATCAAATTTTTTTCTTTCAATCTTGTGATGTAAACCATACTGTCAACATTGAGAATAAGACCATGTTAATTCAGTTAATGCGCTAATTGAGGGGTATTCAAGTGAAAATGTGCCATTTTCTGTGACCCACTTTTTGTCAAACAGCGTGTTATTCTTCATGTACTCTGATCATTCGACACCCTTATACCCATGGTTCACTTCTGGGCCTCAGTCCCTAGTTTGAGAACTCCTGCACTATAACTGTAGCTGATTTTATTTTACTGATTTGTTATTGCGCTTTGAGGTTGTGGCTCTCTCTTACTTAGAGAAAATTTGCTATATCGACATCATCGCTGGCTACAATTCTAGAAAATTATAATGATGAAACAGGTTGTTGGGGTCATTAGGTAATATCAAGAGTTACTCCCCATAATCCCTGCATTCCCCAGAGTGCCTGTTAAGTCCCATTTTGAGTTTTCGGGGCACATCCACTGTTCACAGGCCAGCAGGAAATTCTAAATGTTCTGCCCTGGAATCAAACTACCAGTTTAGTATTTGCTCTGTGACACTTTGGGTTTGTCTAATGAGCCTGGTCACAGTTTTAGTTTTCTGCAATGTTTTTGGAGTGTTACCATTAATTATCTGCGCAAGATTGGGACTGGTACTCCAGGAAACCTCCATAAAATAATGTTTAGCCTGACACATCCCATTTTAGACACCTACCAATTCTGTAACTGTTTCTTTAGTTTTACTATTTTCCACATTGTGGAATAATATTGAAGACATCAAAACTATTTAATGACACTTGTACTTTTGCAGCAACCAAAAAAGACTAACATTTCATATTGTAGATTCTGTTGTAGATTAATTAGATTTTGTTAAACAAATGTATTGGGTACTATATGATTCCATGTGAGTTATTCCATAGCTAGGATGTTTTCACTATTATTCTACAATGTAGAAAATAGTATACATTTAAAAAAAAAATTGTCAAGTTGGTTTGTGTGTCCAAACGTTTGACTGATACTGCATCTCACTGTTTCCCACCAGCTATGCCGTATAACTTCACTTTTTAATCTCTGGAACAGCTGGTCAGAAGAAAATGCTAACTAGTTGTTGAATGTTCGCCATAAAAACAACAATTTAATTCTGGTTAGATAGCTAGTAAGGCATCACGTCATTTCAATTATATTCCTAATTGTTTGTTCAGCCGTGCTCTGTACAGTGAGGGGAAACATTTATTTTGATTTTGTACATTTGCCCACTGACAAAGAAATGCTCAATCTATAATTTTACTTGTCGGTTTATTTGAAATGTGAGTGACAGAATAACAACAAAGTCCAAAAGAGGCATATGGTCCAAAAAAGGCATGTTAAAAATGTTATAAATTGATTATCATTTTAATGAGGGAAATGCGTATTCGACCACTCTGCAAAACGTAACTTAGTACTTGGTGGCAAAACCCTTGTCTGCAATCAGAGGTCAGATGTTTCTTGTAGTTAGCCACCAGGTTTGCACACATCACAGGAGGGATTTTGTCCCACTCCTCTTTGCAGATCTTCACCAAGTCATTAAGGTTTTGAGGCTGATGTTTGGCAACTTGAACCTTCAGTTCTCTCCACAAATTTTCTATGGGATTAAGGTCTTGAGAATGGCTAGGCCAATCCAGGACCTTAATGTGCTTCTTCTTGAGCCACTTCTTTGTTGGCCGTGTGTTTTGGGGCGTTGTCATGCTGGAATACCCATCCACAACCCATTTTCAATGCCCTGGCTGAGGGAGGTACATGGCCCCTCTATTGTCCCTTTGATGCGGTGAAGTTGTCCTGTCCCCTTGGCAGAAAAACACCCAAAAAGCATAATATTTTCTTCTCCATGTTTGACAGTGGGGATAGTGTTCTTTGGGTCATAGGCAGAGCTGAGTTGATGCCAAAGAGATTGATTTTTGTCTCATCTGACCACAGCACTTTCACCCAGTTCTTTTCTGAATCATTCCGATGCTCATTGGTAAACTTCTGACGGACCTAAACATATGCTTTCTTGAGCAGGGGGACCTTGCAGGCTCTGCAGGATTTCAGTCCTTCATGGCGTAGTGTTACCAATTGTTTTCTTTGACTATGGTCCCAGCTGCCTTGATCATTGACAAGATCCTCGCATGTAGTTCTGGGCTGATTCCTCTCCGTTCTCATGATCATTGCAACTCCACAAGGTGAGATCTTGCATGGAGCCCCAGACCAAGTGAGATTGGCAGTTCTTTTGTGTTTGTTTCATTTGCGAATTATCGCATCAACTGTTGTTACCTTCTCACCAAGCTGCTTGACGGTGGTCTTGTAGCCATTTCCAGCCTTGTGTAGGTCAACAATCTTGTCCCTGACATCCTTGGACAGCTCTTTGGTCTTGGCCACGGTGGAGCGTTTGGAATCAGATTTGATTGATTGCTTCAGTGGACAGGTGTCTTTTATACAGATAACAAACATATTAGGAGCACTCCCTTTACGAGTGTGCGCCTAATCTCAGCTTGTTACCAGTATAAAAGACACCTGGGTGCCAGAAATCTTTCTGATTGAGAGGGGATCAAATATTTATTTCCCTCCAAAATGCAAATCAATTCGTGATTTTTATTTTTTTCTGGATTTTTGTTGTTGTTATTCTGTCAAATAAACCCACCATTTATATTCCTTTGTCAGTGGGCAAATGTACAAAATCAGCAGGAGATCAAATACTTTTTCCCCCTCACTGTATATACAGCCAATATTTTTCACTAGAACAAGTGCCTGTTAGTTACATGGATTCCTGAGTATTGAATATTTATTTAATGAACAAATGGGAAACAGTGTATAGTACCATATATTGTTTTTCAGTACAGTAGACATTAGCACGGTAGAGATTCTGATCATATTACACCATTATAAAAGGAAGTGCATGTATGTGGAAAAGGCGACATATTGCAGGGTGGAGATGGAGACCATAATGTGGAACCCAAAATATAATGATTTTGGTTTGTATGAAATATTGCCAATAAAATTAGTGTACACTAGTATATTATTATTAACCGTCTTAATCTGCAGCTGTCAAATTACATGGTTGCAAATGATGACAGTGCACATTTCTACATCTGTATGCCTCCTTAGGATACATCACAAATCTGTAAACATTTATTTCTCTACAGTAAAGATTCGGGACCCGAGATTTAATTCTGTACGTCACTTTGTTAGTCACCATAGTGTGTGCGTGTGTGCGCGTGTGTAAGAGCGAAGCCAAGCTCGCTCTTACACACACATGTAAATCTGTCTGTGTGTGCACGTTGAATCATGTGGAGGGTCTTTGATGTGCTCTAATTGGCCCAGCGTGCTGTGGCACCACAGAAAACACATCATCACACAGGAATGCACTTCCTGTGACCTGCCTGGAGCAGACAGGCACACCTGACTCCCTTTCAGTTCTCCGTTGATTTGTTTATGGTTTGAAAGCACAGGCCAGCGGGTCCTGTTTTTTTACGGCATTCTGTTGCAAAAATCAGTTTGAAACCATGTGAAACAGGGATGTAGGCTATGATCCAAGTTGTACAAGGGGTACAATGACAGGGCAGATTTTCGTTCTGGTTTTGCTCGGCGTGCCATGTGTGCGTTCCGAGCATAGGTAAAAGTCCCCTTTTGTGGTAGTTGGAGAGGGTTGCGCATTGTGTTAAGGGTCGGTCAACTAAGCTGCTACTGTTCCTTCCCCCGTGACATCCACAGGAAAGCTGCAGAGCAGGCTGGGTAATACTTATGGCTCAAGGGCCATAGTGTAATTTAGAAGGGCTGCTCAAATGTTTAGTTTAGGGACTGATTTGTTGTCAAAAATGAATTTGGTATCCTGAAAAAGGACTTGAATGTGGTATACTCCTCTTGCCAGGCACATATTTGATAAGTTATAGCCAATCACAATTGGCTTAGTTCTTTTTTTTTTTTTACCCAAAATAATAATTCACCCTTATGTAGAGTGTGTTTACTAGCGGTGTTAGCCATGTATATGATAGGTTGGCTAGCTGGCTGCTCATTCAAATCTTATCCATTTGTACAGTAGGCACCAGAGTCTGACAGTCCAGTATGAGACTTGGAGCAAGGTTAAAGTCCTGTAGAGTGTTTTAACTACCCTTTCCTATCCCACCTCCATCTATATTTATGGCTTTATTTTCAGACTGACACTTATTTATGAGCTAGGCCTAGCTGTAGGCATTTGTGCTCGAGTCCCAATTGGCTCCCTAGTTGATATATAGGGGCACTACTTTTGACTGGACAGCACCATGGGCCTGATCAAAAGTAGTGCATTACATGGGTTGCTATTTGAGATGTAGCATGTACACTGGTCCTAAAGGAGGAAGCCTCCCAGGCAGAGGCAACTGGATCACCTTTCCTGTGTGAGTGAGTGGGTGTATGTGTGTGGGGGTGTGTGTTGGACCTAAACTTACTCTCACACACTTGGACGTAAATACATGCACAGATGTTAATATAATCAGGTTCTGTGAAATGAGTGTGTGTCAAATAGAATTGCCCTATTGATTTGTATTTAGCCATTCTTTGATATGCTACTATGAAAACGACAATATTAAACAAAAACCTAGTACAGCATAGTTACAGCAAAACCCATTGGTGTCATCCACAGATTCCATGGCATGGCCTCTGCTGTGTCAGGACTTGCTAGCTATATTAATGTCTTGTGTTTGACATAGCTAGATAAAAACCTATTTCTATGAGTCAAGGGTACTGTAATCTCTCAGACTGGGAGAAAGTTAGTCACTGGGCTAAGAGGCTAGCTAGCTGTTCACTCTGTGCGTGCGTGTGTGTGTACGTCTGTAGTTAACCATAACCTTCGGAATGTTGGATGACTGACTAATATGCCATGCTGGGGAGTAAATATTCTCTTCTATTTATTTATGCAGACGATGTGATGTGAATAATATACATTTGGTTGAGTAATCAACTATTTAGGTTGCCACGTGCCTAAAATGGAAAAAAGTCAGATCATGTTGGCAATATCTAAGTTTTCCATTTCTCACACATCCGTTTACTGCAGTTCAATTGTTAAGTTTTTCTAGGCTTGACCTTAAACGTCTATCAGTAGCCTATTCACTGGATTGGACCTCCAACAATCGGTTGCGTGGTTGCTATTGTGGTCAACACTCTACAGAAGCCACAGTCATACATTATCAAAAGTTGAACAGGACTAATGACTTGAAACAGGTTTTATTAACTGTATACTCTGATTTGCACTATAGGGTATGAAAGATGATTACATTGCTAAAGTAGGCAAACGTTTAAAAGAAATTGTTGCCGTCATAATCATGACATCAGGTAGCAATGTTGTCATTGCAGTCAGTCAAAAATAGCTAGAGAGAATAACGTTAATCAGCTCAAAATCAGTGGCCGTCTGTCAATCTTAGCTGATTATTTAACGTTGGACTGAATCTAAAATCAATTTGGTTATCTTACCTTACTAACACAAGGTCAACTTACCAATTATTTGCCTTCTTTATCATGTTTTCTAACAACCATAATTCACATTAGCCTAAGCCAAATCTTGACCAAATCCCATAGGTGATGTGTTGTGTAGAATGCAGTTGTGCATCAGCCCAAAAACATTATGTTCAAAATAATATTGTGAAAAATGATGAAACGCATGAATAGTGGGGAGTTTTTAATAAATCTTTAATCCGTTTCAGTGTAATTTGTATGTTCGGTAAAAAGGACAGTTTAAAGCCTGTCTCATTTCACAACAACGCATGCTTCCCCCCCATTATGTAGTGGTGTTCTGTGCCCTGTATCTGGGAGACACACTATTCCTCTACCTCCATGCAGGATTACATTACAGATTTGTGACGTCATCAATTAGAATGTTCCGACTTCCAAACATAGAATCCGAATGGAATGGAATTTCAAGTCTCCAGAATGAGCTGGCTTGAAAAGGTCAGTCCTTGTCAGCCAGTAGAATATAGTGTTGTTGTTTCATCGGTGTTTTGTATCATGCAAAAGTTATTCTACTCTGGGGTGGGGGTGTGTTTTTACTGTGCTGTACTGTATTTTGTATGTATATGCTACACCAGCACCAGATGATGCCATTGATCAACCATGTGTGTGATTTTTTTTTTTTTACTGTGTGTTGTTCCTCCCCAGAGGATTGAACCTTTCTGAATTTATAGCTTTCAGATGGTCTTGATAAAGGATTAGGTTTGAACTTGTGAAGCTTCTTCCCTATAGGAATGTGATGTTCGCTAGATTTGATTAGCCATGTGAAAACACACCGAATGGGTCATGGGTAGTAGAGAATAACTTGTTTGTGTTTGCACTGTGTGTCGGTTGGCATGGCTTGTTACTTGCACCCCTGCAGCCACTTCTTTCGATCTACTCTTAACTATATTGCACTCTTATTCCACAACACAAAGAAATGGAGAAAGACAGACAGGCATTACTCCCTGATCCTATTAAATCATAAGTAGCAACAGGTAGCCAAAACGTTGCCACTTCATACCGCCGTGACAGGATGAGAAGGGTCGAAATCAGTCTATAAGTGAGTGAGATTAATTAGTCCACAATTTAGCTTGGCGAAATTCCTTCTACTACCTCCTCCGTGTGGCTTCAGGAATTTAATCAAATATATTCAATTCACACACAATTCTTTTTCGTATGAAAGAACAATGAATACTCTGTTGCGTGTTGGTGGCCATTTTGACCTTTCGATTTTTTGGTGATGTGGCTCACATATGAAGAGGAATGTGATAAGAAATAGGGGAACTAAGGAAAAGAACCAGAGATCAGGGCATAACAGGTTGAGGTACACGGTAAACAGATTTGACGGAAAGATGAGGGAGCCAGTAGTCCGATAAGGATGAAGGGGGTGATTGAGGATAGAGTGCACAATGGGACAGTGCCTAAGGATGCTATGAAATTAGCTGGCTTACTGATATTTTAGGTAGTTTTTGTTTTTAACTGCTGAGCCGTAGCCTCAGTTTATTAACCCTAGTTTAGACCAGGAAAATAACACTCAACCAACTAATGTAGCGTTAGTTGCGGTTTCACTGACAATAATGATGAAAAGAACCGTTCGCTTGCTAGCTTAGTAGCTTCTGGAGAAACGGAACCTGCTAGTGACACTTATTTATTTGTGTGTGTGTGTGTGTGTGTGTGTGTGTGTACCAAAGTAAAACCTTCCTTGCATGTCAGGTCATTTATGTAGTAGAACAGTAAACATCTTGAAAAGGCCCCTTTAACACGGAGGAAGGTCAATAAAACATGGCATTATAAAAAAAAAAGATTTTTCTGAATATCAAAACGCTCCACTGATTGAACAGTGTCAACAATTGTAATGTGTGTAGTGAACTTATGTCAGCTGGCTGGCATTTGCTGTCAGGGCCTTGGCACCCCGCCTAGAGGGATCTAGCTAGGGGAAACACTGTCCCAAGCACCTGACTAGGTGTTAATGCCTTAGGTGTTATGTGGAAATATTTAGGCGTTTTATTCCCGCTGGGGCGTTTTTTGTTTCACAGATAAAATTAGGGCCAGAAGTCTTCACAGTCACAAAGATGTAAAACATGAACAATTGCCGTTACTAGGACTTTTGGCTAGTATTCAGAAGGACAAAGTCTGTTTTCAGATCATGGGTTAGGTTTGGAGTTAATTTTGGGGTTGCTTTTAAAGTTTTGGTGTATTGAGGTTAAGGTTAAGGAACAGGTATTCTTTAGGTTTTCTGGTTTGCACAGGGATAGAAATTCAAGGCTATGTGTGTGCAGGGTTCAGTTGAGGCTGCCAAAGTGCTGTAGTGGTCGGAGCCTGAGGAGATTGTTATGGTCAAAGTCAACTGCCGTGAAAAGAACACAAAGACCTCTGTCCATCGCCCCTTCTTTCTCGCACTAATCTCTTTGTGTCTCGCTTTTGGTCTCCCTCTTTCTCCTATCTCTCCCTCTTTCCCCCCCCTCTCTCCATCTTACCATCTATCTCCTGTCTCCCATTCTGTTTCCCCATCTCCCCCCTCTACTTTTCCTCCCCTCCCCTGTAACAAACAGACCGATACAAAGCGTCAGCCTGCATTCCTGTCGCTCCATCCCGTCCACAGCTGAAGCCCTCTCTCAAAGCATCCGTATTGTGGGCCTGCATCCATTGTTATGACAGTACAAAGCCCCTATCAAAGCCCTGCTCAGGGTCAACCGGGCCAGCCCTAAAACACACACACGCACATGTGAGGGGTTTGAGTTCTGGCAAGGGGTTGGGACTGGGTTCTTACTGGCCCTGTGTGTGTGTTTTGGTTAAACCAGGTTCATTGAGGTCATAAGGGGAATGCTTTTTTTACCAACTGATTCAGTAAACTGATCCTCTCTCTGCTCTCCATCTCTTTCCAGACTGAAGATGGATGGATGGATTGATAGATGCCCCCACGCCTTGACCTTAAACCCGTTGACCTCAATGCCAAGGCTTGCCCACAAGGTCACGCCTCCCTCTGAGCAGCAGCAACAACAACTTCACGAAGACGACCGAAGGCGAAAATGGACGGCGCTCGAGTTTGAGTGTTTTTCTTTCGACTTATTGTTTGAGACTTTGTGTTCCCTCGTGGCTGGTTTTGAGGCTACTCTTGATGTTAAAGGACTTTGGCTACGAAGACATGCATTTCAGTTGACCATACAAAAAGGGAGCTTTGCTCAAACACTTTCGAGTGTGACTGTATAGTAAGAATAATCATATTAATAATAATACCTGTACAGATTGGTCAGTAGAGTTGACTCTAAGCGCTTAGGGTTTACTCATTTTTTCTCACTGAGAAATGGCTAAATGTATTTATTGCCACAATAGTGCATTTCTTATTATAACACGATTAAGTATTTTTGTATTAGCTAGCAGCAAATGGTACTGGACTCGTTTTCCTGGTGAAAAAAAATCTGTAAAAGAAGCAGGTACTTTATTTCCACTTAAAGGTCCTTATTAGCACAGGTCTAGTATAATGTGCGTGTGGCGCTCACACCTACACACACACCCACACTTACATACCTGGCTGCTTGTCTCTCCACTTTAGGCTACAGTGACTGACTACACACACAGATGTCAGTGCGTCCCATTTAGTCTAGGAAACACCCCGCCCCGTGTCTGTCAGTAGGGCTGGGTGACGTTAGCGGTTCTAGTAAACTAACTCTACACCCCTAAGATTCAATGTCCTTGCCATACTTGCCCCTCAGCCTCTAACCTCCCTGGGTACGCAAGCTAGGCCCCTCCCATTGCCAAATATGTCGGCTGGATGTAGTTACAGGGGGGTATTCTCAGCCTAAACCGAGAGTCCACTGAAATCAGCTCAGAGACATCACTTTAGGGTGATTGTTGGGAAATGTATGTATAATAATGGGTTACAAAATGAACCAACCTGGCATAAGTAATGGTACGACATTGAAGGTCCAATGCTTTGCTTGGAATCAGTTGCTTTTTTCACCTCAACACAACAGCAGGCCTCACATCAGACATAGCCAAAATGCACTACTTGAGAACTGAGGACTGATGCGAATGACCATTTAACCTCTGACAGCCAGCTGTAGGTTTTCTTTTCTCTAGAGGTTCAGTGTTTTGACTCAAGTGTGCCATGTTTTTGCTTTTAATGCCACCCCCCCTTTTTACGTCATTCCAGCTCTCCGTTCTGAAAGGCAGGAAGCAAACTGCGAGTTCTGCTAGATTACTGATGTGTATTTTGCTGTGTGATCTCATCAGCCTTTTAGCTATATTGCTAAACCACAGTTTAGGTGCCGAGGAGGAAGGGAGAGATGGCTGGATGGATGAAGAGGAATAGAGGATAAGATGTTAGCAGTAATCTTTCAATGGTGACTGGAGTGTTTTGATATTTTTCCACTCACCGATATTATTAAACTGCACACCCCTCCCCCACCACCCATCTATCCTTTCCTCTTTTTTGCTAGCTCCCTTACTCATTTCATGTGATGATGACCTAACCAAATGTTAGTGAAAAGAAAAACAAGCTGTGTGCTTGGAGAGACAAAAAAAGGACACAAGCTCCAAAGTATTTTTAAATGGTATGTTTTGTCGGTGTGTGAACGTTAGTATAAGGAGAAGGAGGATGATGATTTTGAGGAATAATTTGTTGGTGCAATCTGTGGACAGTGTAAAGATGACTCCCAAAATCCTTCAACTGCCCGAAATCCTTCAACCGCCTGTTTTTAGCCCATTAGGTACAACCAATGTCTTAAGTGGTACTCTTACCGGACAGAGAACCTACCATAACGTTATGTGAATGAAACTTGCTATACCTACCAAGACTGAACATGATTCTCTTCATTCTAATTCTGTGTTTGGAACACATTCAAAGGCTGTACTGTGATTTATCTATAGTACATGCAACAATTGTTTTTTTTTCTTGATATTTCCAGTTTGTTTAGTTTGAGACAACAAAAAATTGGTTACGCTACAGCGCTTTTGGCTTTGATCTATTAGATTTGACCTATACAAAAGCTTTAGCAAAATACTTGCTGCGATTGAGAAGTCTTACTTATTCATTTTCCTAATCAATTCAATCAGTCAGCAAGATAAGTGTCGATTTGTTAAATCAGTGTTGTTCAGTTCTATACTTGATTTATTTGGTACTGTCCCGATCTTCTGTTCATGACATTTAACAAAGTACTATGGCCCTGTCCCAAACTTCATATTACAGATGCATTGGACATGCATTCTCACTAGGGTGCAACTAGCTTCTAGCACATACTAAGTAGTATGCTAGTGGGTTGTTGAAAAAAAGCCTTAGCATTCTGAGTTAACGATTATAATTAAACTATAGAAAAATAATGGATAAATAGAAATGGAAAAAATTGAAATTGTAATAACTACGTAATATATTACAGAGGAATTAAATGGTACTGCATAAAGTAATATGCAACTGTATTTTTTTTCTTTTTATATGTAGTTCACAGAAAGAGGAGGATTATTTTTGGGGGGGTATGTTGTGTTGATATTTTGGTGGAACACTTAAAGACAGATCGGTGATGAAGTCCTTCTGAAACTAAGGTATATGGATTCACCTTTTTTCAAAAGCACGATGGCATAGACATTTTGCAGTTTTGTAAAAAAAAAAAGAAAAGCGAGAAGATAAGTAAAAACCTCTGCCTAATGTTTTGTAATTATTACTATTTTATTTGCTGCTGTGTAGTACTACAAAATTACAATTTGAATGCTGTTGATTGATGGCAACTGCGACAACGATGATGATGATGGGTTCATTTTCATTGCTACCTGTGTTTTCTGAATTGAATGCTGTCGTTATTTAGCTTTGCAGAACAGAGTTCTCTTCATACACACTGCAGAGGTGTTGATCCTCGTATGTGCATCATAGTTTTCTGCAACGTATGTCCTTGCAAAAAGTGTTAAAACAAGAAACTAATAAAAAAAATCCGTAATCATTTCAAAATTAAACTGTTTTTGGCGGATTCCTCCCCCTGTATATATGTTACAATTGTTTTTCCATGTTAATGGCACCTCAAGGTGCCTTTTTTCTGTTTGTTTTTCCCTTTTTCTTTTTTCTCTCTTACAACAGGAGGTAAAGAGGGATGGTGACAAAATCCTAGTTGAGGAATTGGGAGCGTTGCATAGTGTTTATATTTATCCAACTTTTTTGCTTTCAATAGAGCTATTGCAATAAAAATGTGTTCATGTACATTTTACCGCCTCAACTATCCCTCATTGCGTGTGTCCAGCTCACCTTGTTTAAAACCAGGCTTCCCTTACGAGTGACCGCAGGTGCGATTCTTAGATAAAATGACTTTGCAAGACTTGTCAGTGTAGAGGATGACTACTATCTGACTTGTTTACTCAATGTCCAATGCACTCAAACAGAATTACTTATTTGAAAAGGTCTTTAGGCATAAAGAAACTGTCCAACAACCGCGCCTGACAGATAGTTCGATCACCTGTCTCAAAGTGTAATGTAGCTCAACATTTCAACCTTCTTAAAGTCTTGGAGTTGGGTTACATGTTGGCCCATAATTGACTCTAGTGTCCCTAAAACTATTTTTTGAGTACTCCCATCTATTCAGTTTTTTGTACTTTTGGTCAAAAGCAAGCTTGACAGAGGTGGGATTAAAAGGCAGAACTGATCCAGGACCAGCACTCGTAATCTATAACTACACAAAATGGTTTATGGCCTTCATACTAAAGTAGATAGTTTGGCTGAGTGATCTAAGGTGCTGGAATAAAACTCCAGTCTCTTCAGTGGTGTGGGTTTAAGTCGATTATTAAATGGATCAGTTCAGAGACCTCAACCAAAAGTCATTACCACTGTCAAATTATAGTAAACCAAGTTAAACATAGTCTAAAGTAATGTAAGACATCTCTTTTCTGCTTGTGAGTTTGAATCCCACCACTTTCAGGATTGAATTTGAACCCAATTAACGCATTCACATCCACTCCTGACCAGATTATACTTGATGACGTGCAGAGGACAGCCTCAGTAATATGACTCCTTAAAGCAGTTAGTTTATAGTTACCATAAGTTATCAGATAATTTGTATATCTATTGTGTCAAAAGCAGTTATATCACACTAGGTGTGCTGCATTGTCCCATCCATGACGAACCAGATTTCTAACTGATGTCTAGCCCTAATGTATATAGGATAATTTACCAGATTATGTCCACACTAACCACTCTGAATCTCCATGCCGTGTGAACATTGGCTGTTAAACAGTAACCATAATATAGTGGGTTTTTGAAATAACAGGTAATATAACACTGCTTTATATATATTTGAGTAAAATAGTAATCTAGTTCCCAGGTACCTCTGTCCACATTTGCGGAATGTCTCAAGAAGCAAGTCTTCAGACGTGGGCTAAAAGTTGCCTACATGGAAACCGTCAGAGATCAGTTTGATAGCCATTTTCTGTTGGATTCAACTTAAAAATGTATATGTCAGATTTCAATGCACTTCTGTCATTACCTTTTACAAATACAGTGGGGAGAACAAGTTTGATACACTGCTGATTACACTGCCTACTTACAAAGCATGTAGAGGTCTATCATAGGTACACTTCAACTGTGAGAGATGGAATCTAAAACAAAAATCCAGAAAATCACATTGTATTTTTTTTTTTAAATAATTGATTTGCATTTTATTGCATGACAAGTATTTGATACATCAGAAAAGCAGAACTAAATATTTGGTACAGAAACCTTTGTTTGCAATTACAGAGATCATACATGTCCTGTAGTTCTTGACCAGGTTTGCAGACACTGCAGCAGGGATTTTGGCTCCTCCACTCCTCCATACAGACCTTCTCCAGATCCTTCAGGTTTCGGGGCTGTCGCTGGGCAATACAGACTTTCAGCTCCCTCCAAAGGTTTTCTATTGGGTTCAGGTCTGGAGACTGGCTAGGCCACTCCAGGACCTTGAGATGCTTCTTACGGAGCCACTCCTTAGTTGCCCTGTCTGTGTGGGTTGTTGTCATGCTGGAAGACCCAGCCCTGACCCATCTTCAATGCTCTTACTGAGGGAAGGAGGTAGTTGGCCAAGATCTTACGATACATGGCCCCATCCACACTCCCCTCAATACGGTGTCATCCTGTCCCCTTTGCATTGTTTCCACCTCTATGCTTCACAGTTGGGATGGTGTTCTTGGGGTTGTACTCATCCTTCTTCCTCACATGGCGACATGGTGAGTTTAGACCAAAAAGCTCTATTTTTGTCTCATCAGACCACATGGCCTTCTCTCATTCTTCCTCTGGATCATCCAGATGGACATTGGCAAACTTCAGACAGGCCTGGACATGCGCTGGGTTGAGCGGGGTGGCATTGCGTGCGCTGCAGGATTTTAATCCATGATGGCGTAGTGTGGTCCCAGCTCTCTTCAGGTCATTGACCAGGTCCTGCCGTGTAGTTTTGGGCTGATCCCTCACCTTCCTCATGATCACTGATGCCCTACGAGGTGAGATCTTGCATGGAGCCTCAGACTGAGGGAGATTGACCCTCATCTCTGGTCTTGGCCATTGTGGAGAGGTTGGAGTCTGTTTGATTGAGTGTTTGGACAGGTGTCTTATACAGGTAACGAGTTCAAACAGTTGCAGTTAATACAGGTAATGAGTGGAGAACAGTAGGACTTAAAGAAAAACTAACGGGTCTGTGAGAGCTGGAATTCTTACTGGTTGGTAGGTGATCAGATACTTATGTCACGCAATTAAATGCCAATTAATGATAAAAAAAATCATACAATGTGATTTTTGGGATTTTTGTTTTAGATTCCGTCTCTCACAGTTGAAGTGTACCTATTATAAATATTACAAACCTCTACATGCTTTGTAATTAGGAAAACCTGCAAAATCAGCAGTTTATCAAATACTTGTATTACCCCTGTAGGTAATACTTTTGGTCCATAATATAATGTGTGACCTTTAAATCCAACTGCACATGTGGCCGCCGGGAACAAATATTATTTGTTTATAGCTTCGTCCTGCATCTCGCAAAATATAGGTCGGTTTAGTTGGTTTTATTGCCTGAAAAGTAAAAAAAATCTAAAGTTAGGTTAATACTGTTTTGTAAGTCCATCATATGTAAGGCGATCTTTTTTCAAACTAGGCAAGGACTGATGATGACAAACCATACAAAAAGGTGGACGACTCAGTTAAAATACTGGCCCTGAGTTGGGGGCAGTATAAAAATGTATACACTCACACTGTTAGTTATTTTGTATTATAGCCTCTACTAAGTGCTACTTCAATATACATTTTATAGCGCTAATATTGAATTGCCATTGTAGTAAATGCTGTATATTCAGTCCCCCATAGATGTGATATATTTGCTAATAATGATAAGGAAACATGGATTGAATTACATTGAAAATAGAAGGGTGTGCTCCGCTAAGTCTGCACTTTTACTGAATTTAATCAACATTTGAAGTAAGGCAGTTGTAATTTATCACCAAATTATGAAAATCACTCGAATCTGGATCACTGGTTTTTATTTGTTTTGGAAAACCAGAAATTATATCATTTTAAAACATTCAATTATGTGTTTTTTATATTTTCACTTCTCGCCCTGATTTGAATCTGTACAGTCCACCTCTAACCAGATTCACCAAGCATCTGATCAGATATTTCAACGTGGTCTCAGGAAACCATGTAGACTTTTATACGAAAATCCATGGCACACGATTTCGTATGATGTGACATTACTTTAGGTTACATTACAATGCACCACCAAAACGTATGATTCATTACAAAATGCCTAAAATGTAACATCTTACGAATGCTATCACAACATATAAAATGTTACGACCGCTTTTAACATTTTAAATAACATACGAACACCAGACAAACATACGATATTTAAGAACGCTATGTAAACATAGAAATAAACAGCATGTTTCCAACCAGCTACAGTGAGATCATAAGGCAGTCACCTTATCAACTGTACCACACTGGACATATGGATCAAGGATGACTCACAGCATCACCAAAGTCGCTAGAATATGTCATAAATGCATTGTTACGTTAAAGTTAGGTTAACATTAGGCATCACAACACAGTATTTGGGTTAAGGTTAGAGTAAGTTTAGATATCACAGCACTGGGGTTAAGGTTTGGGCTATGGTTAGGAAACAAAAAAGGCTAGGTAAAGGTTTGGGTTAGGTCTCGCAGCTTTGGGGTTCAGGTCAGGGTTAAGGTTAGGTATCACAGCACTGGGGTTAAGGTTTGGGTCACGATTACAGAGAAAATCGCTTCAAACATATTCATGTGAGTGCACCACTCGCATTCATGATCCACAGGTTCCTATCTGGGCCAGTGGGTAGTGCACCCATCTTGGAAGTGGAAGGTCTCCGGGTCAAAACATGGCGTTTTTTCTCGATTCAGATGTTATTTTACTTAATGTATTATATCTTACAAAATAGCCTGGCTAAAATGTACGTTAACCTGTCTACGTAATCGATCTGAGACCAGGTTGGATTTAGCCTAACAGTGCCACTGCGACCACTCAGCTTACCATTGGTTGAGCGCACTAGGCAGACGAGTGCTTTCATAATTTGAAAGTAAAACCAAATGGGCTTTGCAAAGTTTGTTGTGTGGAAGACTGATCCATTACCAACGCTTGAATTGACTGTTCCAGCAGCAAGCGAGGATGACAATTTATCAAGTACCTAGCTAGCTAATAACATTAGAGATTGTCTAGTTACTATAGCCAGCCAGCTATATGTCGGTCGAAATATGTGTTTTTACGACTTTGAATGGATATTGTATGTAAATGTAGGTCAAGCTGGCGAGCCATATGTATGATGGATCTGAATTAAGAAACATAAATACAGCTCAGGAAAAAATGTAGACAATTGCACCTTTTCCTTTACTTTCCAAAAATGTCGAAAAGGTATGGTTTGAATCTAAATGCCAGATAGTTGCAGTTCCATTGGATACGCTAACCGCACATACGGTATATTGTATTTGCAACCATATCTACATGTAATCAGTGTAATAAATGAGAAAATCTGTTTTCATCTGACCTGATGCAACCAACTCCAGTGGTCTAGCTAAAGTTAGTGAGGCTAGCTAAACCTATTTTGTTAAACATAGCATTAGCGAAATTAATAACAACGTTAACGCAGGAGAAAATTGCACCAATTTCTTAACAGCATTCTAGGCTGTAAATGGTGTGTCATTTAAACAGTAGGAATGGTGTATATCAACGTGTATGTTATTACCGGTACATTTGTCACAAGATTCCGTGATGTTCTGGCTGCACTACTCTACACAGACCACCCATAGAACCAACGATTATTTAGGTAAATTTGCACGCAACTTCGCTTTGACAATGAATAATTTATTCTCCTAAACCTCCCAAACAATTGCATTATTGACCCACCCTGATCGAATGTACAGATAGTTGTCTGTGTTTTTATATCACCCCTCTTTCTAAATTTCAAATGGATAATTTTTCACATGAAACGGCTTGAATGTACTGTTTGCCTAAGAACTGTGTTTAATCAAACAATGTTTCAGTCACATCATCTGTTCTTGCTACCCCCGTCGCAATTCCTTCCTCACACTGTCATTAGCAAAGGTTATTTTGGAAATTAACAGCTCTTTTACATGGCCTTTCATGGTCAAACGTATGAAACTAATTGCAATGGTGAATGTGGCTTCCTGATTTGTATACTTTTATGGGTTTGCCTAAAACCACGATTATCTGCAGATATCTTAAAAAACAATTCAGACATAATGGCAGGCAAATTTTCGGGCTTCATTTTAACAAAAAGTTGTTTGCGAGCCAAATGAATTGGCCCTTAGATGTATAGAGGCACAAGAATCTGCCCATTAAGTCAGTGTCAAAACAAATATCTGGGCACGTTCCAGGTCCTCTTTTTCCAACAGAAATGTTCTGGGCATCTTCCACATCGTTTATGTTTCAACTGAAATGTCTGTGCACGTTCCAAGTCGTCTATATTTCAAGCATGTTTAGCAGATGGATGGACGAAGTCTTTCTCAGAAATTGATCTTGAGTTGAAGCGGTAATTCATAGCTGTGTGATTGCAGGGTCATCAGTGCTGCAAATGTAGTGCTCATTATAGGAGCAACCATTTTTGGTTTTCATTTTTTTCTAAAAGAGTAAAAATGAATTAAACTACAAATGTTATTTTGGAACTCAGATTGTTTTATGTGTATAAATACTGTATTATTTTTATCATCTTGTATGTATCATATTATACATTTTATAGATAGAGAGAGAGTTAGGGTCTCAGCACATAGCTGGTGGGTGCTCTTGAGGTGCCCTTCTGACTAATTAAATTAAAATATGATATGGCCTATCATAAATACATGAGAATATTTTGTCTGTTTGCACATAAGGAACAACCAGATTTGGCTTCTGCAGTTAACCCAACCCCTCCTTGGAAAGTGCAGGAAGATGCCACAATGAGACCAGGGAGCAATTAGGGTTAACAGTCTAAGTTTCTTAGGGAATTACAAAACATCAGCAACAAGGACAGCATGCCACTTACAAAGCGGAGTGGTTGAGAGAGCCTCCCCGGGTAGTAAGATCTGTGGATAGCAGTCATTGCCCCAAGTGGCGAATCATCAGAACCATTCATCACAGTGCTCATTTGGCAGAAAATTACATTAAAAAGGCTAAATATACTATTTGTTCTTACAAAAGAGGCCCAGTGTAGTTTGATGTGTTCAATTCCATGTCATCCACTCCTTCCATTTAGGCAAACTCGCAAACCCCCATCTTTGCCAAAGTTGCCAAAGATGTTGGTACCACTTTCACCGAGGGGATTGTTAGTTACCGGGAATGTAACTCCGGTTTTATTAGTGGAGCGGAGCCCCCTAGAGGGGCTTTAGCTCCTAGTGGTTCACCTTAGCCGCGTCAGCGGCCATCCTGATAACTCATTATGCAAAATATGACAGCCAATCAGGGAACGCCTGCCCCTATATAGGACCCGTGAGCCCAGAGAATGCCCTCCTGAGTTTATTCAGCAACTTACTCGTGGGAAGGCAGGGCAACAGGTCTAGGGGGCTCCACTCATATAACCGGAGGTACATTCCCAGTAACAAACGTTATATGTCGTGGAGCTCCTAGTGGTTCACTGCAGAGCGAGTGAGCTCTGAATGTACTCCCTGCCGGACCAACCAGCACGATTTGCAGGGTCTAGTTAAAAACCGTCCCCTAAAAACCCCTAGAAAATCATCCCCGAAAGCTGACAAGGTCAGAGAAGGAATGATCGAATGCGTAATGATGAGAAATCCTCCCACCAGATTCGGCCTATGAGCACATAGGGAGAAGAAGGGATGTTGAGCTCAAGCTAATAGGAAACATTCGTTCCACCAAAGCGCAACAAAAACACTCACGCGCCATGAGATGAAGGGCAAATGGCAATGCAAGTGATGCTCCAATGGGGAGGCAAACCTGTGCCTAATGTATGACAAGCAATGACAATTCCCCTGGCATTTCTGTAGCGCTAGGTGGAGAATGAAACAAGTCAGCAAGATATCCCCAGCAAAAATCAGAGATCCCAGCCAGCTGCGCCGAGAACCGAATGGACAAAGGATTTGAGAGACACATTCAGTAAATAGAAGCAGACAACGCCAAAGGCGACGACCATGATGCCATGGCGCAAATGTCATCTACTCCGACCCCATGGAAAAGAGCAGCGGAGGCTGCAACACCCCGTGTGGAGTGTGCACAGAGACCCTCTGAAATGACAGAGCCAGACGCCCCATAAGCCAAAGTGATGGAGTTACAAAGCCAGTGGGAGAGACGCTGCTTAGAAAGTGGACGACCCACTCGGGAATCCGAATAACAAATGAACAATTGGGGAGTCAGTCTGATAGACCTGGTGCGCTCTACGTACAGAGTGAGAGCATGGACTGGGCACAGACAGTGAAGCCTCTTGTCCTCTGCAAGTGCGGGGGACAGAAGGCCTGTAAATCCATAACCCTAGATCGAAAAGAGCTGGTGATGATCTTGGGAACCAAAGACGGATTAGCGTTGTGCAGCCTAAGTCCTCTCTGATAGCCAAGCAGCCCGGGCGCACTGAAAGCGCATGGAAATCACTCACTTGCTTAGCGGAGCACAAAGCGATGAGCAAGGCAGTCTTAAGAGAGAGCAACTTAGGAGAACAATGCATTAAGGGCTTGAATGGAGGCTCAGAGGAAGTGCACAGCCTGGCCACAGGGCGCAGGCAGCGTGTACCCTAGAGGAACCCAAAAATGGTGGCTGAAAACAGTGTTTCCAGCGAAGCCCTCATGACATGCCTAACAGCCGATTCGTAACCACAGATGGTTGAAGGCGACCTATCCATATCAAAGAGATACTGCAGGAATGTTTAAATCTCCTTCACAGGACAACAAGAAGGGTCCGAGGACCTCTGCCCGCACCACGACACAAACATATTCCAACGAGTGGAATATACTTTGGCCGTAGATGCTGCCCTAGCACCCTGGATGGTGTGGACCACCGCAGAGGATAGACCTCTATTCAAAAGCCTGTCCTGCTCAGGGGCCAGACCCTGAGAGTTCCTGATAGTGACGGAGGGTGTAGAATCAAACCCTCTGCTTGGGACAGTGCATCCTGTCTGAGCGGAACCGCCCACGGGCAACTGGATAATCTCTGGATACCAAATAGCCACTGGGCAATTGGGTGCTACCAGGATCACCCTAAGCCCCTTCAGCATAACCCAGCAGACGTGCAACGCAGCGCTGCGAGGGAAATATGTAAAGATTCCGAGGGCCATGGGGTGGTCCACAAACGTGTCCACCCGCAGAGGAGGGCGATGACCGGAGGGAGATGTCACTCGTCGTGATGAAGGCCGCCACGAGACACGAGGCGGCCCGGAATGTGAGCCGCAGTCAGGGAGCGGAGGTGTGCTTGCGCCCACAGCCGGAGATGAGTTGCCGACTGGTGGAGAGCAGGAGACCTGATCCCCCTTTGGTGATTGATCTAAGCAACCGTTGCCCGGTTGTCTCTACACATCGTGGCCCTTGACTAGGTCCGAGAAGTGTGTCATCACAGACAGGACCGTTTCCAGTTCCAGCAGGTTGATGTGGCAGGGGCTGGGAAGCCACACACACCCAACAGTCTGAGCCTGGCACACACCACCCCATCCATGAAGAGAGGCATCTGTGAACACCTGAACACACTCTGACACCCTGCCCAGAGACGAGCCTTGTGAGAGCGCTAGGGGGTCCCTCCAAAAGTCCAGGTCCCTTCACAGGTAAGCTGGCAGAGACAAAGTCCGGTTCCGATGCCGCATGGGTTTGACCCGCTGGCGCACGAACCAGTCTTTTAGGCTGCGCATGTGCAGAAGACCCAGGGGGACTACTGCATGCACTGCAGCCATCATGCCCAAAAGGGACATGATGGCCCGAACTGGGCACAAGTTAAGGGCAGAGAACAAATCGAGAACTTGCATGTCCAAAATGCACGCCCACAACATGTGAATGTCCATGACCAGACCCAAGTACAAACTTGCTGGGCTGTTCTTGGCGTGCTCTTCTTACAATTCACAGCAAGAGCCAATTGCATGAGAAGAGTCACCACTCGGAAAGTGAGAATCCTGGCCAGTTCCAGGGACAATGCTAAAATTCAGGAGATCGTCCAGATAGGCTAATATCCTGATGCCTTCCCTGCGCAGGGGTTCCAGTGCCACCTCCAGACATTTGGAAAAGTTGCATAGAGCTACAGCAAAGCCAAACAGAATAATTGTATACTTGCCCTGACAGGCAAACCGGAAAAACTTCCTGTGTCTGCGAATGATTGGGACATTGGAAGTAAGCATCCATGAGGACTATGCTTGAACAGAAATATCCCAGCAGGAAGGCTTCCAGAAGGCGAGTGGTGATGAGCATATGGAACGGCCGTTTGTCTACGTGTGCATTCAGATTGCGCAATCCATGATCAGCCTCACTCCCCCCATCTTCTTGGGAACCAGGAAGTAGTGGGAGTAAAAGCCGTCCTGTCTAAGATCCTCTGGGGCCTCAGAGATTGCTCCTTTGCTCAACAGTTCCATCACCTCCGACAGGAGAGCAGATGCACTGTCGGGCGATGACATCACCTTCTCCACAATTCCAGAGAAGGGGGGTGGGGCCGAGTGAAACTGAATAAGATAACCCAGTCTGATCGTTTGATCGAGCCAGGCTAACATCCTACAATGACCCAAAGCACACCGCCAACAAAACAAAGAACTTCATCCGGTGAGAAAAGTGGAAGGTTTTAGACTGGCCAAGTCAATCACCCAATAGGGTTACCAGGAAATGAAAGCTGAAATTCTGAACTCTTGTCTCATACTCATCTTTTGATCTTAAACCCAAATGTCTTCAGTGACCATCAAAAACTAAGGAATTTGCTTTGTCCTTACAATACTTTTGGAGGGGACTGTATATGATACTGTACGGGACTGTATATTGATAATTGTTGTAACAATGTCATTCCTATGAAAACACCATAGTGCCTAGATTTTCCTGTGTAAAATACTTTTGCCTGCATGTTCTTGACTTTGCCGAGTCTTTGTTAATTTGTACCTTAGCCGTTTCTCCTGGATTTCCTGTTACTGGATTTCTCTACTACGTCTCTTGCCTAGCTCTTACTGGAACCTTGTTTTTGGGCTTCTTTTGGCAGTCTCAGGTGCTTGTTTCTCTTACAAATTCTGGCAACACTGGGTTGGAGTGCAGTTTAGTCTATTATTTGCTTCTTCAATAGAATGTTCATATCACTTAATCATTTATAACACGAGATTTTGGCCAATGTATTCAACGACAGTAAAACGGAGAGCTTTGAAACCTTTAAGTTGATGATAACGTAATGCTATGTGCTTACTGCCTCCGATGCGCCCGTTCTAATCAATGATGACAAAACATGTATCTCCCCATTCGCTATTCAAGACCCCTGTAACGCCATTTGAGCTTGATTGTGGTAAAATATTAATAATATAATGACACATGCTAGCATCTGACCATATATAAAGACACAATACCAACTTTGAACCTGCTGTGTTAAATTATATATTCTGAAAAGTTGGGATTTTGGAGATACAAGGTTTCTGCCTAAAAGTGACGATTTGCTCTAAGCCTAGGGGCTTGGAAACATCACATTAAAAAAATCCAGGTAAAGAGTTAAGTATAAACATTTACTGCCTTTGAAATGTGTTTTTGCCACCCTAATAACTGCAATTATAACTGTATATTAAATGAAAATAGATAGTAATGAATTAGTTAAATCAACCATAATACACACGTTAGACTGTGCGGATGAGTCTGCCATTTATCTACTTAACCTGGGTGGAGATTATGTTAATGTGCATAGTGCCGCCCTAAGCAGAACACTTTCATCAGTATCTGTGGCTGTGATCATGGCAACAGTGACGTCGATGCAACCTGGGACTCATTTTATTATTCTGTTAAAATGTACACATTTAACTTAACATATACAATTCTTAAACTTCGCTCCACAGATTGCATATGGAAATCAGTGCATGGAAAGGCTTATATCCATAATTCCAAAGCCCTGCCTATGCGCCAATAGAGGCTCAAAACTTGTTTTAAAAAAAGGTAAGTCGAACAATGGTGGGAAGAAATTGTATTTTTTTCATCCAATTTAATTTTTTTCTTCCTTAGGATTAGACAGGGATGTCGCCGGGATATTTTAAATATGAATTACCCCCATAAATAAATCAATATATCAGTCAATCCGGTTGATAAATGTTTATTTGTTTAATTATGATGAGAAAATGTATGACTTAATTCTAAGATGCATTGGCTAATGACTAGATCTGTTTTTGAAATGGTTCAGATTGTTTCAGAGAAATCTTGCTTGGAAAGAGAATATACTGTATGTACTCTGAACAAAATTATAAACGCAACACTTTTGTTTTTGCCCCCATTCATCATGAGCTGAACTCCAAGATCTATGTACACAAAGGCCTATTTCTCTCAAATCTGTCTACATCTGTGTTTGTGAGCACTTCTCCTTTGCCGAGATAATCCATCCACCTCACAGGTGTGGCATATCAGGATGCTGATCAGACAGCATGAGTATTGCACAGGTAACAATCGGTTTGTTACCTGTAAAATGTTGACCATATTTTACCATTTAGCATCAAAACTATGTTTATTAGAAGCCTTCCCACAGGAATCACAAATGAAATCACTCATCAAACTTTATTATTAATCACAGTCAATGCCACGCTTGTTTATTTTCATTGTCTTACTATGCACTTCTTCATTTGACTTGCATTAAAAATGCATCAGAGTTGTAGGTGTAGAAATAACAGCCTTGTTGTATTTTCACGTTCATAAACACCTCTGGAAAATATTATGTAAGCGGAGCCGGCTTTAAAGAGCGAATGTCACTGACTGACTGACTGACTGTGTACCCCTTGTTAAATAGCGTAGTGGTTAGCGAAGTGGACCTGCATACTATACGTCCCGTGTTTGGATCTCCTCACAGGCAAAGCAAAGTACGCATTATGAATTATTCTGTATATAGACAAACACTTCGCTGGCTATAATCTTTCGCATCTACATCATGGTGAATCTGAAATAAAACAGTTTACAGGTATATTGTGACTGTTTCTGGTGGATTTTCGAAGTACACATTTTTGGGTCATGATAGACAAACACATTTTCTGGCTACAACATGCAGTATAGTAAGCCATAACTAAAACTGTATACGGTTATATTGCTTTTTCTTTTTCTGGCATGGAAAAGTTCATGTTCAGTCTCGCTATGCAATTGCTGAAGTCTTATGATTATTCCTAGGAAGATAATAGATACTAGTAAGCATATTACTGGCTAATAAGCTGTTAAAATGACCAGCGTCCACTGCCATGCAGTTAATATAAGCTATGATGGAGGTAAATTTATTAAGAAACGTTAGTCAGTTTAACACAATGCTCAATGGTGTTTAGCAACTGCTGAAACATGTAATACCTTCGCATAGTGGTTAAAGACCGTGCCTTTCATGTAGAAGACCGAACTTCGAATCTATTGAGAACAATGACATTTATACATTTTATTTGTGGGCCGCAATAAAACTACGTTATACAGTATTGTGACAATTTCTGGTACATTCCACAATTCTCTCTTTTCACTTGATGAAAAAGTTAGTTATAATCACTTTTATTGATAGTTATAGTATCAATGTCATTCACGAATGAAAGAAAAAAGTATGTTGTTTTGCCATGAAAGAAAAAATACATTCTTATACCATAAAATGAAATAGCTTTGAAATAGCAGACTCGCTAGCAATTGCTCAATTCTTGACTATTCCACTAAGTTCCTAGATACTGGTAAAGCCTATTACTGGCTAATAAGATGTTGAAACAGCCAGAGGCAAACGCCATACAGTTCATAGAAGCTATTTGTGGCAGAGGTAAATTTAGTAAGAAACAGTCAGTTAAACTGTATCAATATAATCCACGAATGGCCAATTTGCTGTCTAAACAGCAAGTAGCACAAGAGGTTTTTTTTAGGGTAGACACAAGAGGTTATACTGACACCCATCAAATGTATAGCTTTGTCGTGTAGTGGTGACTGACAGAGCGTTCCTCGTGGGCGACCCGGGTTCGAATCTCGGAAGGGCAACACTTTCTAGTGCCGGCCGGCCGAACTAGGCTTGCCTGGTTTCTTGTTTTCAGTTGTATTGTAAAGTGGGAAACTGGGATGTAATAGGAGTGTTACGTAGGCCATGTCGCTGTTTGATCTGTGCTGCCCATCTGGTTAAGGTTCTTTTTTGGTGTGGCTGACCGGGGTGGAAGCAAAAGTCCACCAACAGTATCCTTGTATATAGCTTTGGACAGTTTTAGGTGTTGTAGAAGTACTGTAAGCCCACATGTGTATGCTGGATAAGAGTGTATGCAAACATCATGGGCATTACTGTGTCCAATGGTGTAGTGGTCTGCAGTCAGGGGGGGCAGCCCTGGTGCATATCTTCCTTGGAAATGTTTTCTGCTGTTGGGTGATTAGTCTTCCTCGGCCATGCTGAAAGATTGATCTCCATAGGGACCAAAAGTATGGAGTTCAAATGTGTGTATGTTTTCGTGTATTTGTTTTACTACACCTAGAATCCCTAGAAATAGAGTGATCAGATTCTATAATAAGAGAGTGACATCTGAGATGATGGGATCTCCCTTCCTTACTATGTCATTGGGGAGCCAGTGACCTCTTACTCACTTCATCAACCCATGGTAACAGCAGTAGAGCAAGCCGAAGATGATAGTCCCAGTGTGAAAGTGCGTGTGACCGGATGGCATTAGGGGAGAGGGGGCAGCCCGGGAGTGTCTCTTCCTGGAAAATGTTCTCTGTGACAGAAAGACGAGGCTCCCTCTGCTCTGTTGACAGACCGACCTCCACAGGGGCTCTGCATGAATTGAGGTGAAGTGTGTGTGTGTGTGTGTGAGAAAGGGTAGTATGAGTGGCAGAGGGAATTTCAACGCTAGCATTTGATCGGTAGTGTTTCATTACCGCTGGTGTAATGAGCATTCGGCACTGGAATTCACACACAAATGCTCTCCAGCAATCATCCCTTTCCTCAAAGTGTGTTTATGCTTCTTCTGCCATGAGCATTGTAAGGTCAATTCATGGAGTGGACATTTACCTCTCAGCCTGTCCCCGGTCATTTCCAGTCCATGTCTCTGTCTTTGGACGGTCCACGAGGGCCTGTGAATCGATAGACCCTCGGCCTGAGTGTGCGTGAGTCGGGGCTCACCGGAGAGAAGCTGACTCTTGCATCTGTGTTTCTATGAGTACATAAGTGAGTGAGTTTCCTTGTGTGTCCCTCTCAACATTGACTCCACCTGTGTGAATTCCCCCTGTGTTAGACTTACAGGGTCAGGGGTTAGAGTTCAGATTCTGCATCGGTGTTAAGGGATTAAGGTGAGGATGGGTTTTAGGGAGGCTACTCAAAACTAAATTGCTGGTGCTCTCATAGGAAAACTTCATAGTGAAACAGTAAAATACATTCTGCGTGTTTTGTGTGCCTTTTGGCTTCCTTTGTGAAGGTTAATTCCCAAACAACAACCAAAAACATCCTCCATTACCTTGGTAGCCTCTAAGATCAAGAATTTGACTGTTGAAAGTTAAAAACATAATTCTGTTAAATAGTCTGTTATGAAAAAATAGTATTACTTTTACTATTAGCTCATTTTTCTAGGGTGATGAATTCTCAAGAAGGATACTTTGTGGTTATTATACTTCCAATATGACAGCTGGGATGTTGAGAAGTGTTCAAGGAGAAACAGCTGACCATTTATCTAGTCCAACCTTTCCCAAACAAGGTTCTGTTGGTAAACCACAATTATGTCTCTATGATCAAAGCAAAAACAGTCCTAACCAGAAAACAAATGTGTTATACAGCTGTTTCAATCCATCCCAAAGTAATCTTTTTTATTTTTTATTTTATAGCTTAAAAAAACTACAGTTTACTCTTGGGTGACAGAAAACATGTATAAACAATAACGGAAATATATTAAATTATTTTGGTCTACTACTACTTTTACAAAGATCAATCTAAAGAAAATGCATGTTTGACACATTGAATTTCAAAATCTGTTTTGGCGCTCCAGATAAATAATTTGCCCTGGCCTAATGACAGTATTTGTGCAATACCATACGAATCTGCAAAACCTGAGGCTGACATTATTCATAACACCAAACCAATTAACATGTTTGAACCACACTAGAGAACAACTAAAAAAGGAGGGTCTGGTTCCATATTGCTTTGCCTACTACACCTACAATAAACATACAGTACTTGATCTCAGAACAAACCAGAACAAACAGTGGGACCAGTGTGCAAACCAGTCCAGGTGTCAGAGATCTTATAGGATCCATTTTTCATAGTGCACTTTGTAGGGCATTGTGTGCCATTTGGAACACAGTACATGGATCAGTGGGGCTGGTTCATCAGGTTAAGAGCCAATGGCTGTCCTGTTACACAAGTGTTTTCCTTTTTAGCATACAACATTTTGTTATTTGCCTTGGAACTCACAATACAAATGTATTGTTCAAATATCGTTTTGAAAATACAGCTCTGGAAAAAAGAGAGACCACACATTTTTCTTAAATCAGCATCCACACATGTATGGCAGCCATTCCATTGCAGTGTCTTTTAAATTTCATTTTATTTAATGAGGTACAGATTAGGTGATTACCTGAACCAAATCTAATTTAACTAGGAAAACCACTGTTTTGGTCATCACTATCCTTTTGCAATAGGAGCAACTGGATGGCAAAATCCGTGCAAGTAATATACTATTCAGCATGACAAAAGAGTAGAAATGACAAGTGTTGAGTCAGGAAAAGAAGGGTTAAATTCAGGCTTTACTGGCAGAGGGACACAGTGAGCGTCTGGTTGCTTCCATCCAAATTTCAAAGAACAAGCTCAAGCAACAGACATTGGGGTCAATAAATCTAGACTGGCAGAGGGTGAACATGACTGTCCACTGACCGAGATGACCGTCAACTCATTCGAATGTCACTAAACAACCGTAGGACGACATCAAGTGACCTACAAATAGAATGGCAAACAGCAGCTGGGGTGAAGTGCACAGCAAGGACGGTTCAAAACAGGTTCCTAGGGGCAGGGCTGAAGTTGTGCAAAGCTAGAAAAAAGCCCTTCATCAATGAGAAGCAAAGAAGAGCCAGGTTGAAGTTTGCAAAAGAATATAAGGATTCTACTATAGAGGAATGGAGTAAGGTCATCTCTGACAAGTCAAATTTTTAGCTTTGCCCAACACCTGGTCATCTAATTGTTAGATGGAGACCTGGAGAGGCCTACAAGCCACAGTGTCTCGCACCCACTGTGACATCATCCACATCCAATGTGTGGATGGAGGGCCACCAGATCAAGACCCTGTCCAGACCTGAAATCTCCAGACCTGAACCCTATTGAGAACCTCTGGAATTTGATCAAGAGGAAGATGGATGTTCACAAGCCATTAAACAAAGCCAAGCTACTTTAATTTTTGTGCCAGTTGTGGCTTAATGTCACCCAACAGCAATGTGACAGACTGGTGGAGAACATGCCACGACGCATGAAAGTTGGGTTATTCTACTAAATATTGATTTCTGAAATCTTAGTATTTTGTTGTTGAAAAATGTGTATGAATATGTTTTCTTTGCATTATTTGACGTCTGAAAACAATGCGTAATTTATTTTCTTATTTTGACCAGTTGTTATTTTCTTTAAATAAATATCCTAAATGACAATATTTCTATTTGGAATTTGGATGTAATGTTGTCAGTAGCTTATTGAATAAAACAAAATATGAATTTTACTCAAACACATACCCATAAATAGTAAAATTTTACAGTGGTCTCTTAATTCTTTCCAAGCTGTATGTTTTTTACAATATTGGGGCAGTACCAAAAAAGGGCAGCACCCCCTGGTCTGGCTGTTTTATAAGTAATTGGTTGTTGTTCACATCAGATGTGCATTCAACAAGGAAAATAGTTGGCAAAACAAAAAAAAGGCTATAGTTTTTTTGTGTTAACTGCAACCATTTTCTATTTGCTAAAAATCTGGGAAGGTACTTGCTTAAAATAAATGACTTTTTCCATTCTAAATTCCCACTTCAAATAATGTGGTGCCAGTTCCACTCAGTAGGAAAGGAATAGCAGATCCAATACTGTAGCTTATAGTAATATTTTAGTAAAAATCTGTCTTCAAAATTAAAGTGATTTTGTTTTAAACACATCAGCTGTACAACTTGATTGTGGACAGCTGGGGTCATGAAGACACACCTCCTCCAAGTCCAATTACAAGAGGAATTAAGCCAAAATGTAGTTAATTAAATTTAAAGACAATGCTCCTATGTAAGTGAAGACTGACTTTACAGTTAATGGTGCTTAAATCAGGGCAATGAGAAAATGGCTACATTTACTAGTGTGCCTTTTCTTTAAGATATGTCATAGACCGTGTAAACAATACCCATATGTATTTTATAAAACTGCAGCTTATGCTTCATAGGTTAACCTGGTCTGACAATACAAGCATATAGGATATGAGTAAACAATTATGTTGATAATCATTGTAATTAAGTATTTATTTGTGTTTTCTTAGTTTTGTCTATTTGGTTGGCTGTGTGGTTCATCCAGGATCAATGCAGATTAAGATCTGTTATCCATTTAAAGGGGCTATATGTCAAATTGTTGTTTTACTACTAGCATAAATAACAAAAAGACATCTACACAAAGTGTTTTTAAAAAAAGATCTACACACTACTTTCAAGTGCTTGAGATATTCCCAATGTCGATTAGCTAATAGTATTTTGGTCTTATTTGATGAAGAGTCAAGTTATTTTGTAAATGTTCTCAACAAATGTGGCCTCAGGATCCAAATTGAACCACAATCTAAAAAAGCTCAACTCGGAATTGCTGCACTATTTTGCATAGCTAACTATTATTATTTATTTAATTTAGCAACATATAAAACATCAATTCAATTTATTAGACAATAAAACAAGATTTCATAGTATTTTATTCTCAATGACTTTATATTAGTTATATTCCTGATGTAGAAATTTTTAAGCAGATGGGTGGCTCATAGTGTTCTAGCAGTCAAGTCCAACCTTATGCTCTTTAAGAATACGTTCTGTCATCTTTCTTTCACCCTTTTATCCAAAAAATCCCACAGTGCTTGAATATTCATATAAAGAACAGTCATTGAAGCAGTATATAAAACTGTTAAGTGATATGCTCATTATCCTTTATGCTCACTTTGTACCTAGTATTATTTCTTAAAATGTTGACAGGAGAAAATGTTCAACAAATAAATACAGACACCGAATTAAGACTACCAGTTGAATTTACCCACCAGTTGAGAACAAGTGATTGACCACTGTTGTAGGTATGGAGTTCCTGAGTCATTACTCCCTCTAGCGGTTACTTTAAGAAATTGTAATCTTTAGTTTTCCTCATAGAAGTGGCATATCCCCATCGTACTGTCTACAAAGTTAATCAAATTCATGCTGGTTTCATTCAAGATAGTATATGTAAATCTTTGACAGTTGAATTATTAAGATGTAATATTAGGGTACAGACCTGCCACTAGGGGCAGTGATGAGGGTATTTACAGTTAAATGAAGTGGATTTTTGAAAAGGCATTGTGATCAGGGATGGTGAAGGGACAGAAACACACCCGACTCTCATTCTAAGTACTACATGCTTAAATCAACTGAAATATGCATTTTGGTGTTGTTTTGTAACCCCATTACAGTGATGCTTAACCTTAACCATAACCTTCAGTCCTGTGATAACAAACCTAAAACGAATCTTAACACATACATTACCTATCAAAGGTTTTGGGTCACTTAGAATTTCCTTTTTTTCTATGAAAGCATACATGAAATTAATTTGAATAGGAAATATAGCTAAATTAGATTTTAAATGTTTCTGTTGTAGATGGAACAATAACTAAAATCAAAGATACCTTTTACCCTGTACCAATCTCTAACTTCACCACCACCAAAGTGCTCCCAGACCATCACATTGCCTCCACTATGCTTGACAGATGGCGTCAAGCACTCCTCCAGCATCAGCGTATCACAAATGTTCTTGTTTGTAATCCAAACGCATCAAAGTTAGATTTGTCTGCACATAACACTTTTTTCCCAATCTTCCTCTGAACTATGTATCTGTTCTTTTGCCCAGCTTGCCCAGTCAGAGATATGGCTTTTTCTTTGTAACTCCAATGTATTTTGTATCTTTGTAAATACTAATGTATTTGTCCTCTTACTCAGCTGTGCACCGGGGCGTCCAACCCCTTAGTAGTACTCAGCAGACTTTGACCGCATGGAACAGCCTTCATGTCTTAGAAAATTATTGACTGATGAGATTAAGTTTGAAGTGTTTCTGGCTGTTTTGAGCTTGTAATCGAACCCACAATTTAATGATCAATTAGCCTTTTAAAAAATAAACTGGGATTGGGAAACCCAACATGCCATTGCAACACAGGACTGATGGTTGCTTATTATGGGCCTCTGTACGCCAATGTAGATATTCCATAAAAAAATCTGCCATTTCCAGTTACAGTAGTCCTTAACAACATTAACAATGTCTACAATGTCTTTCTGATTAATCTGATGTTATTTAAATAGAAAACATTTGTTGCTTTTCTTTAGAAAACATTTAAGTAACCGCAAACATTTTGAATGGTAGTGAACGTTAAATGTAATTTATTACATATCACACGGTTTAGCAAATTCGTAACATATATATGTTTTAGTCATTGAAGCTTGGTTGTGTATGATTCAAGTTTATTGTGTTAGCTGCATGCATGTTGCGTACAATGCAGAGAAACACAACAGTGAAAGTGCTGCAACAGGGCACTGGAGTGTGAACTGAAAGGGTGCATTTGGGATAGCTTGGGGGGGAAGGTTTCCACACAAAATTATGGACATTGGATTTATTTTCAGTCTTAAAAGTTTATAACAACTTCTGGATAACATAACACGAAAACAAAAAACAAACAAAATAATAAACATTTTTCGCGCGATGACAGTACAATTAAAAAATGTAGCTTGGAAAAACCAAAACATCACAGGATAAATCATTCCCCCACAACTCTCCTCTTTGACCGTAGAAGAGAATAGCAAAATAGTATCCTATTCTAATCTCAAGGAACATGACATTAGGTACGTAACATTATGTACCTAACAAACACTAGTTCATAGTGGGACAACCTAGACCAGTGTAAAGATGTGAAATCATTACAACAATATACATTTTCAGGAGTGGATTTCATTATAAACCTATTGTGGCATTACATTGGGTATTTTTCTAATCCTCCATTCAACCATTCATTAATAGATTACTAGTATAAATCAATTACAAAAACTTTGATAATTGGCATTATCATACACGTTAAGTACCTCATAATGGGATAAGATTTTTTCCTGGTTGACAAAGGTCTGTCATTTTGTGAAATGTGAAAAAATATTACTTTTTGTAGATAAAAATTGTGAATTATGAAAAAAACTCCTGTCCACTGCCAAATAAAGTTTATATATTTTTTCATTCTTTTTTAATATATATATATATATATATATATATTTATATATATAAAATACTGTTTCATTTATAGATGCCATACTTTGTACAATATCTGTGAGCAAGTGAATGAGTGTCTGTGAATGAACGAATGCAAGAATCAAATGAAATAGGTGAAGCAAAGTGAACAAACAAAAATAACCCAGAAATTGATAATATAACGAAGTACCTGTTTTATGTCACTAAAAAGGTGTTTCACATAATATACACATTGAATTTCTTACAAAAATGTTGAAAGAGGCCTAGCGTTAACAGGCTGGGAGAAACACAAGAGTGTTAGTACCACCAAGAAGAACAAAATAAAAAGAATGATGGAAAGATTGGTTTCAAAATAAAAGCCTAGAAAGCTCATCAGTGCGTCTCTTCTCTTTGATGTTCCGAGGTCAAAGTGCCGATTTGGTAATGTGGAAACAACTCCACTCCATATAAAGAAAAAAGGAAGAAAAAGAGCACATCTGTTTAAAAACAAAATGTTTGATCCATCTGTACTGTACCAAAATTCTAACTTGATAAAAATAAAATTATAAAGACATCTCTTCAAATGAGAGAAAATAAAATGAAAACAAAATGCACTTCGTCACTCGATCGCAATGGCACTTTTTCGGATTTTTCTTTTTGACATACTTGAGGTAAGAAGGAAGAAAATACTAAATAGATTAATTTTTTCAAAGTTTTTTTTCTTTTGTTGCTGTGTTGCACAGTAGCACCAGTTATGTTGTCGTTTCCAGAAGACACTGTGGCGTTGGAATACCCAAAGTATCGTCACATAGACGTCATCATCGCCGTGGTCGGCGGTTGTGGTTGTTGCCGGTGGAACACGGCAACGGGTTCACGCCGCGCTGTTACGTCCTCTTCATGCACACCACGCAGCGGCTAACACGTGTCCGCAGGTTGCCCGCCTTCAGCGTTTCTGACTGTGGCTTCCTGTAAGTAGTCAGGGGTTAAAGGTCAGGGTTTAGAATCACTAAATTGGCACTGAGTAAATCTAATATGATGAGCTGTCTAGTTCAATTCCTGTGTTGTCGCTTCCAGCGCTGTTTCTTATTAATATGGATCACGCAATGAACCGATTGACTCATCAACCAATGTTCAAATATCCAGTCAACTAATTACGGACACTCTGTCATACCTGAACATTTCAGATTGGTCGACGGTGGCCAACCAGAAGCTGTAAGAGTTGCCGTAGTAGTTGCAGGTTCCCCGTCCGTGACACTCGATGAATGGAGCGCTCCGGAACTCTTCTAGACAGGAGCCGGGCGAGGCTAGGGCCTGACCAGAACCCTCAGCACCGGCACTGGTGTGCTATTGGTGAGAGAGAGGAGGGAGAAGTAGAGGAATATTGATGAATTGTGTAGTGTGAGTTAAAATGACAAGTTTGAAACAGAGGTGCGTGTGTGTGTGTTTGTACCATCATGAAGGAGTATCCTATCCACAGAGTTTCCCACTGTTGTGGGCAGTTGGGGATCTGAATAGTTTGACTGTGCATGGCAATCACCATGGCAGGGGCCTCACACACCGCGCACCTACAACACATGCCCCACGAATGGTTATAAACGCACACTTAAACACCTCCGTCCCACCCCATCTGTCCCACCCTCTTTCTCCCTCACCTGCTGATGTAAGGTTTTATGGCGTCTCCGGTGATGGGGGCCATGGTTGTGGGCATGGGCGTGGGTGTGGACAACCAGTAGGAGTAGTCGTTGCGAGAGGCAAAGTTACATACATTGTTTATGTTGCAGAACATGAATGGCATGGTGCTGAACCGACGCAGGCAACTACCAGCAGTACCTAGATGAGAAGAGGTGTTAAACCATGGGTATTCATGTTATTTTTAGCATTGGTGGGGAGCAATTAGAGTTAACTGTTTGGCTAAAGGGCAGGACAGGATATTTGTTTTAGCGTTCGATTCAGCAACCTTTCAATCACTGGTCAGATGCTCTAAACGCAGTGCGGCCAGCAGCTCATGGTCTTGTCCAGCTGCCCTCTTTTTGTTTGGCACGTGTGTGTTCCTTACCTAGGTCCTGCCCGTGTGCCCTCTCGTTGCCCTGTACGTAGAGTAGAGAGTAACCGTCGTAAATCAGGCTGGTTCTATCCGGGCACACTGGGACATCGTCGGCTTGGCTGTGTCTGGTAATCAGGAAGCCGTGGGCCACCAAAGGTGGCCCGGAGGAACCCGGAGGGCCCTGTGGACCGTCTGACCCAGGGGGACCGGGGTACCCACGCTCACCTAACAAGACAAAGCATTGAGAACCTTGATTACTCTATTTTATGGTAACGAATTATAGCTTTCTCCTAATCCCAGTGTATGCTTGGTGTATGTGAGAAGCTGCTGTAACAGGGGAATATACCGGAGAATATAAAAGAGTTTAATGTGCGCTGACATTTCATAATAATAACATGGCTTCTCGATTTGAAATAGATTTTATTGTGCGACCCAGTATAGAATTGTATTCCTCAGTTTTGTCTAACATAGAAATGATGTACTTGAGGAGATCTGATATATGGTCATCTTACCCGGTTGACCGGCTGGGCCTGGATCTCCCTTGCGGCCGGGGGCTCCGCTGAATCCTGGGGGGCCATCGGGGCCAGGGTCTCCAGGCTGGCCGGGCTGACCTACAACAGAGAGGATGACTCAGAGACATGCTATCAAATGGGCTCTATCTAATGACAGGGAACTGCTATTAACTTTCGCTTCAAACTTAAATTGGGTAAATGAAACTACCTGTAACTAGTTTTGAAAACTGTATCTCCCGTCATACTGACCTGGGAGTCCATCTCGTCCGGGGGACCCCGGAGGACCCCGGACACCTGGTAGACCTACGATTCCGGGGGGCCCCCGCTGTCCTTTCACCACTATGGGGGTCGGAGCAATAGCTGAATCACCAGGGGGTCCTGAGGTCATAGGTGACAGAGGTGAGAATTATAATTTGGTACATCATAAATGGCAGTCATGGAATAAAGTGTGTGCATGCACGTATGCGTGTCTCAGAAGGTGTGTGGCGATGGATGCTGTCGACTCACCCGGTGGTCCCAGATCACCAGGTTCGCCTGGAGGACCTGATGTTCCGGGAACTCCAGAATCTCCCTTTTGTCCTTTGAGTGAGAGGAAAATAAAGTGGGAGGAGCAGGGTATGGGGTATACATTCAGGAGATACTGCCATGATGAGATGACATCCTCACGCTAATTTGAAATGGAAGTGCTGTTCTGCTATCCCAGACTAACCTGGGAATCCCTGAACGCCGGGAAGTCCACTGTCTCCCTTTTGCCCACTGGGTCCCGGAAGGCCAGGAGTACCCTGGTTACATGACGGAGTGGAGAAGATAGGGCTTTACATCACACAGTCCTACACCAACAGGCAGGCCTTGTCCCAACAGGCAGGCCTTGTCCCAACAGGCAGGCCTTGTCCCAACAGGCAGGCCTTGTCCCAACAGGCAGGCCTTGTCCCATGTGTACGTCACCACAGTATTTCAGGGGAAACGGAATATGCAAGGAATTTCAAAATGTATTTCATTTGTCCTGTAACCAAGTTGACTGTTTCCTTACCGGATATCCGGCTAGTCCTGTATCTCCCTTTGCTCCGGGGAAACCAGGCAATCCAGGAGATCCGGGGATTCCCTTCTCGCCTTTAGTTCCACCGCTGCCGGGTGGTCCACGTACACCCTCAGGACCGGGAGGACCTTCACACACGGGTCAACATTTAGAGGTCACGGAAAACACCTGACACTGCAGCAAAGCTATTACACCACCTATGTTGAACTATCGCGGTAGAGTAAAACAATACACTGAGAGTTGCAATGTAGCTATTCCATCGCCCATATTTCAACAGCTTCAAACCATTTTCAAGGCAAAAAAGTCACACATGCTTAAAATCATAATTAAATGACATAGTGAGTGTGTGTTTTTGGTCTGTGGTGTATTTGGTCTGTGGTGTATTCTTTCTGTGTAATCTACAGTGATTTGCTTCGCCCTCTACCAGACCTGAAATGTAAGTAGTGGTTAAGGAATAGAAATGGTTCAGTTATACCATTACTGAACACCAAAAAGTACAGGCAGTATTACTGGAACAGAACAATAGTGGGTATCATCATGATTGTCATCATCATCAAATCATGGAGGCTAACCTGGAAGACCTAGGGATCCCAGAAAAGCCGATATAGCAGATCCGGGGGCAGAAGAATGTGAAGGGTTTAAACAAAAAGCAGAAGTTAGCGTTGAGACACCATGTATATAATATAGCCTAATGTCAGACACATGACTAACCAAATTACTGTTTAATGGGATAGTTTGTCTGAGATAGATCAACTTGTGGATGAAATGTGTATGCATCTGGATGTGGCTTGAAGCGAGAAACTAAAGTTATGGCCAAAGACAGGAAGTCTATAGGAATGTCAAGCCTAGAAGTCTAAGATGTCATGTCTATGTTTCAATATATTTATTTAATTCTAAAAAATATGTGCTTTTGGCTGTAAACATATACAATACAGCAAATATGTTTGTAATTATTTAAAAACAACATGTTCAATAGGTGTGGTTAATTTATTACATTATAGAAAAATGATAAAAATGGTCTTACACTGATTATTTCTAAATTCGCATTCACCCACTATTTCAAATAAGATATTTTTTTAACACAAGCACTCAAGATAAAATTAAGGATTTAAATAATTTAACTGTATTTTGTTAGAAATGTGTTATCAAATAACCAAGCATTCATAAAAATTATAATCAGAAATAGTGCATGTTAAAAATAGGTCTTGTTTTATTGTCTTCTTTAAGTTGACCGGTATTAAATCTCAGTGTTACAAGATTCATTCTTTTCCGTACAAATATATTTCAAGCAAAAGTTACATTCAAATAGTTAAGGTTCTTTGTAGTGTTACCATTCAGAGGAAAGGTGTTATTAGTAGGAGCAAAAGAATAGATAATAATCGATCCATTTAACTGTGTGGCTGGATCCGACCCACCCAGATGTTTCTGTGCATGTATGTGTTCTGAACCCTTTTCAGGCTTCTCTGGCCAAGGGCAATTACTGTTTAATACAATTCTATGAAAAGACAATGATAGACACTTTGTATATCTAAACTTGGATCTTGCAGACATTGTTTTCTGATTTAATCTAACTTTGGTTACTAAAGAACCACTCGGCAGAACTAGCCTATTCACTTGGCACCGTGCAACTCATTTGATGAGCGTAATCTGGACATTCCCTGGTGCTTCAGGATGCTTTGAAACACTTCGTTTTCGTAAGTTAAGATTCAAAATAGGTCGGATCCGCAGCCACAAATGTATAACATTTTTTAAATCCAAAGTGATTGGGCATCACTGTGGGGTTATGGGTTCTGGAATGTGTTTGAAAACAGAAGTCACAGTGAGATTAGACCAGGAGAACATGCAGTAAAACAAAATGCCTGGGTACTGGAACTCTGACCTTCGGGACCTGTTCACGGACGCGCTTGTCATCAGAGAGGGCGGGGCCACACCAAAGAGTGGTGGAGCCAAGCCACGGGAAACAGGAAGTGCATGTCATACCGTTGCCCTCACCCCACTCCCCATGCCTTTAACTCAGGATGACACCTATCCTAGCACAGAGCCGGAAAATTGCACTGGACTCAGTACAGGTTCATATTATACTATGATTTTTAGAGGGCACTGCATCTAAGAATACAGCTCAAGGTGGCAGACCAAGTGATTTGTGGAAGTCCCTATAGGCCAACAGCAACCCCTTTTTACACAAATGAAACTTGGAAATGTATTGATGTCAGACTGTGGCCTTAGTGTTAAAACTGAGCCCAGCTGGTCCAGCTCTGTGCTATAGGTTTACGTTGTGACAGATGAATTTACACGGCCCATGCAGGACAGACAGGTGACAGACAGACCAACCACTATGAGTGACACAGGCGAGCCACAGACAAATTCTCTGCCTACGTCTAGTGGTTTAATGCTGTGGTCAGTGATTTCTCTTTGACCGAATACAATGAGGTCATGTAAGAAATGTCTGAGTTTTGTCAATGATATTCATCGTTGTCAAAGGTATTCGGACCCCTTACCAATTCATATTCATCAATTAAAAATGGTATATTGACCTTGTGTAGCGTTTCAGGTTTTACTTAAAAATACTGAATCTAAATCCATTATTTAATGGTGATATTGGTTTCATGTTTATTTTAAGTCCCACACAGTGATATTTGCTAGAAACACCTTTTGCTGCAATAACATCTTTATGTTTTAGGGTATTTACCATCTTGGCTCACAGTGTCAAAGTGATGTTGTCCTACCTTCGGCAGATTTGCTCCAGGTTGTTCATGTTATTTTGATGATTCTTATTCACTGACATATTTACAAAGATTCCAAGGTTCTCAATGGAATTGAGATCAAGGACCTTATTCACAAAACATCTTATCTTACCACTGGGACCTAAACAGCAGTATAGGTTCCTAGCTAAGAGTTTCCTCTTAAACCTATTCACAAAACAGCTAAGACCAACTCTTAAGCTAACAGAAAGGGCAGGGTTGACCCCGTTTCTATGGATGATGTCATGTTCATCAACTTACGCCTACTTACTATGCCCTTAGTGATTGGCTTATAGGGAAGGGGTCTCTGTCAGTGAATTCATCATAGCAATACTGTAGACGAATGGGTCATGTTGCTAAATTTAAATTTAAATTAAGATATTAAAATAAAAATTTAGGGTAAGTGTCACTGATTAAATATTAAACCAATAATTATATACTGACTGGTCAAGATATGTACCGCTAACTGTCAAACACTTACATGTCTGGCAACCTGTAAAGAAATGCACGTTCATCTTTTGATGCAATTTTGTGTCATATCTACAGCACCAACTACACTGTGTGGTCCGGCTCTGGCCATAAAGTCGGCTTTGTTTCTTTGTGGTTTGGCAAATGAGGAAACTGAATGGGTTTTCTGACAATATGGGGACCGGTGAGGGCATTTATTGTTTGATCTAATATTCAAATGACAGATATATGTAGCTTTTCTGCACTGCGTTGCTGCATTTTCCCTGTGGTCAAGAAGTGTAGAGTTGTCACAACCTTGATCTCCGGTGATATTGGGTTGTTTCTGTTTGTTGGTGAAGGGACAGCATCCCTGAGTATCTCTACTATGATCATAACACCCGATAACTTTGTTAAAAGCTCAGTACCATTAAATGTTTCTAAAATGTCCACCAATTTAAAAGACAGATTGCTGGGCCGCAGCCCTTTTGGGATTATTTGTGATTTGGTTTTAGTGATTTAGGAGTCCCCTTGACTACTACATTTTCCTAGTTTTAGGAGCTGGATGTATTGCAAAATACACTTAGAACAGACATGTAGGTGTCCTAAAGTAAGGAATGATACACCCATTTTTGTAAGAGTTACTCCTAAATCAGCAAGTTAAGAGCTACTTTTAGCCTTAAGATGTTTTGTGAATATGGCCCCAGGACTTTGACTGGGCCACTGTAGGACATTCATGTTTTCCCCCTTAAGTCACTCCAATGTTGCCTTGTCCTTGTGCTTGGGACCACTGAATATGCTACATACACATGGCTTTCTGGTCTGACCAAAAAGCTCCATCTTGGTCCCATCAGACCACAAAAACTTTTCTCACATCATGGCTGGCTCACTTTCATGCTTTCATGGTCATTTGTTTGCCAGATTTATGCAGTGCTCTTAATATTTGGTGGACTGGTGTACCTTTACTCCACTCCCAGGTACTGAACTCTAGATCTCATTCTAATGATTTTTGGCCGGTCAGTGGCATCTCACACGTCTTCTTGTGTGAGAGTTGAGAGACCGCATTTTTTTGCAGTGCGTAGGTGGTGCAATGCAGCTTCTACTTCCTGGTTATGGATCCAACTGTGCTCACTGAGATATCAAAACACTTATTTTGTAATTATCAAAACACTTCCTTTTATACGTTGGTATTACTTTATCTCTAACTTCTGTAGAATGTTTCTTGGTGCTCATTTTCAGGTAATAACCTTGTAACTCCAATTTTTTTCATCTGTAAGCAACATATTTCAGTTTCATGTTTTAGCAATATTTCCAATAATTGTGTTTTAAAATAAAATATCAAACAGAACAAAATGTGCTATTTGTTATTCAGTGATAGAGAATTATCAGAATTATGAGAGGGGTCTGAATACTTTTGCAAGGCACTGTATGCTTGCAAAACCTCACTGGACAATGCATACAAAAGTAGCAGGTTGAACTCTGGCTTGTCTGCTTCAGACAAATGTCTCACAGAAAGGATATGAAAAACCAAGCAACACACAGGACACACACATGAACCCTGTGGAGAGATGGACCAATCAGGAACCATATTACCCTGCAACCAAGAAGGGGGTGGGGTGTGGCTGATAGTGAGGAGATACAGGGATGAAGGGATGGTTGAAAACAGATTGATGGAACAACAAATGGATGGATGACGTAGACAACAATGTGTGGCGCACCCCTACATTTCGGAACTGGGGGCAGTGTGGGGTGGGGGACGTTTGGTTGCCATGCGGTGGTGGTGGTTACACGATCGACTGGTTCAGTGCTCAGTATGAACAGAACGGAGACGGTGGTTTCAGTGACAGTTTGTGCTCAGCGACATGAAACTGATCCATGATCAACAGTGATTGGCAAAAAGGATCTCTACTCATGCAAATCAATGCAATGAACACGAAGCATTCATATGTGATGTGGGAAGACCACCATTGTTGCCTGTTTTACACTTGTGTGTGTAGTTTTTATCAATTTATTGTGAGTCCATGAGATGGCTTAAAAATGTCCTTAAAATCAGGCAACAATGTTGGCTAAAGGTGAAATAGTGACCGATTCATAACATACCTGCTCTTCCAGGTGGGCCGGGAGGTCCAGGGCTACCTTTGGGACCCTGGAGGGCTGAACCTGGTGGACCAGGGGGACCAATGCTGCCAGGGGACCCAGGAAGTCCAGGGAAACCCACTTCTCCTTTTTGACCAGGAAGGCCTGGGCTGCCGGAAGGACCAGAGGGACCGAGATCTCCCTTAGCACCTATGGTGGATGGACAGCAACACCACAGGCTCAGTATCTCTTTCATTCACTCATAACCAAAATGTGATTATTGGTGGTGGTGACAGATAGATGGGTGGGCTCTCACCGGGTAACCCTGGGAGACCAGGAGCGCCAGGAACACCAAAACCAGGAAGACCTGTGGGAGAAGGAACATTTTGTCTTAAAACAGTTGTTCAAGTATGATGTGGAATATTGCCAATATACCAAGGTTAAGGGCGGATAGTAGGCTTGACGGAATGCAAAATGCCTGAATACAAGCCTAAGCCATTGTACATTGGCCACACACCACAAACCCTTTTAACTGACAACCACCTACCTGGGTCTCCTTTGACTCCTGCTGGCCCTGGGATTCCATCACGTCCTGCCTGCCCTTTGTCACCTGGCAATCCAAGTGGTCCCGGGCGGCCATTCTCTCCCGGTCGGCCCGGGGGGCCGCTGGGGCCGGGATTACCGGGGATACCATCCTGACCCTTAGGTCCGGGAATTCCAGGAGACCCTAGCAAGCAAGCAAGCAAGCAAGCAAGTTTATTTATATAGCACAATTCATACATAGAAGCAATTCAATGTGCTTTACAGTGAAAATAGAAATAATGCAATAAATCAAAAACAATTAATTAAGAAGAGAAATATAAAAACAGCATAAAAAATACAACAGGATAATAGAAATCAGATAAAATATAAAACACAAAGCTAGAAGAATTATAA
>JACXGJ010003998.1:0-48978 GCA_016801105.1 Esox niger
TTAAGGGACAACTGCCCCTACCGTCCCCCACAATCACATTCCTAAGGAACAAAGGACAGATACCCCTATTCAGAACATCTCATGATCCCCTGTATAATATAGACATGTGTGTCACAACCAAAGAACAGAGTTACATACTAGGCAATAGATAAGCAAACATGTCTCGAAAATACATTAGTTAAGAAATTGCCACAACACTTTTTGGAGAAAATGCTATTTTATGTAACAGTTGTCAATTTACAGACTATAGTTACATTTATGTCTAATTTCAATGAAAGATGGCCCATATTCAATGTGATAATTGTATTAGATCCAGTTACATTTATAGTGGACATGGTGTGGACAGGAAGAGTTTTCTATCCACTTTTTGGTGGATAGTGTACATCAGTGTTGTGTATAAGTAGAAGAAAATCTTACTTTAACTGCATGAACTCTGAGGCACATTTAAAAAGGCATACAATTTGCACAAGCAAATTATGTAGTGTTTATCAGTAAAAGGGATTTCTGGGCACACTTGACCATTGCCTCTAAAATTCCTATAACATTACCAGGTTTAGGATTGAACCCAGTGCATAATATGAAACAATACTGTCTTACCATAGTAGGTATCCATAGAGCTCTACATGCTCATTGAAGAATGCCAATGTTGTGGCAGACAAGTAGTTGTTTGCTGCTCCAAAGTACATGATCTATAACAATACAAAGTGTTCATTAGCGAAACATTTAACAATAAGGTTTTGACACCATATATGGTATTTAGTCATTTCTAAGTAATTTCTATATTTGTTATATATATTTATATAGGTTTTCTGACAAGATGTAAAAATAAAAGCAAGTGTCATCAGAGCCATAGTAAAAATGTAAAGTTTAGCAAGTTGTATATCATATTTATTGCCCTTGTTTAAACAACCTAACTGGCCTTCTGCATCAAATCTTCTGAAGATCCCAGAGTCTGTTTGGTGGTACAAGCTCGCAATATGTGAGTGGTTGTAAGTTCCAGCAGCTTCACTTTGACTGAATGGGCCAGCAACATGTAGTTGGCTGGAAGTACCAGCAAAGCCTTCTTGGCTGGAAGGACCAGCATCGTCTTGATGGCTGAAGACAGTGTGTGTTTGTCAGGAAGGGCCAGCAACATCAATAGCTATGGCTGCTATTTGCATATATCTCTTTGGTCATGTCTTTTTTTGATGCAACCATTTTTCACTTCTATTGTGTATTTACATGTAGATTCTATTCACAGTCTGGCAGGCGTGCATGTAAGGATTTCAACTGCAAATTTATCCTTAGTGTATTTTGCTCAAAGCAATAGATTTATTGGCTTGAAATGTTCATAGTCCACGGACATTTCAGACTTTTAACCTGTTTGTCTTTGTTAATGTTAACAACTGATTGGGGTTTGGATACATCTGCAAATTACTGTATGAGGGTACTTATTCTTCATATTGTGTGATGCTGTGAAATAAATGGTGTTACCAAAGAACATACTGCCCAAATGGTTTTATTTTAGATTGCATCCATTAGCATACCAATTTAATCTACTGAAGTGGCTTGTAAAGTATTTCCTAAGTTTCACAGATGTTGTTACAAGAGCTTGAGTGAGTATAGCCATTTTCTCGCACTGCCCAGTTTAAAAGATTATTTTGAAAGGTAACTGTCCGACAGTTACCTTTTAAAATATCAAGCAAAGATAGCGGATAAGAAGTTTAGATCATATCTTTTGGATGATTATAACCCATGAATTGGCCTATACCCTAGGATATAGCATTGTCATCAAAACCTAGAACTTTAAATGACAGGCAAAAAATGTAAGATGGTGCTCTTTTGATACAGATTTTCTTCGCATTATTTTAGACTATATATTTAAAATATGGGCCAAATAGGGGCTTTCTGCTTTTTGTACTATCATGTCCATTGGCGAATTATAAGATTTCCAAACCTTAAAGGAAAATGTTCAATTGGTGAAAAGGAACTTATACAGATACCTACTGTTAATACACCATTTTTATGTTGGGAAATACAAGGGCGATACAACAAAAAATTGCTAAAATAGTATTTTACTACAAATACATCACGTGACTTTCAAAATTGTTTCAAAATTTTACAATGCTTTCTTGGACCACAAAATAGAGTCCTGACTGTATATACAAGCAAAGGGGGATCGGGAAAGTAATCTAACATTGTATGGAATGGGAAAATATATGCACCACTGTTGTGGCAATTTCTTAACTAATGTACATTGGAGACATGTTTGCTTATCTATTACTTATCTATTACCTAGTACATTGGAGACATGTTTGCTTATCTATTACTTATCTATTACCTAGTACCTGGTAATTACCTGGTCTCTGGTTGTGACACGTCTATATAATACAGAGGATCACTGGGTACTCTGACCATCTATTCAACTGACTAAACCAATAAGGGTATCTGTCCTTTGTTCCTTAGGAAATGTAGGAGGGGGATCTGGTATTTGCCTAGGGGGCATCATTGACTGGTATCGGCAGATTATAGGGTTACTCATAAATCTGCCCATCAGTATAACCCAACAGGGCATCTATTGTTTGTCCAGATGCTCCAAGTCCTCTTCAAGAGTTGAAAAGGTCACTCATGTCGGGGAGGACAGCCCTCCCTTTGGGTAAAACCTGTGCGACCTAAGATTGATGGGTAGCATCATACCACACCCTTCTAACTGTTATTAACACTGACCGTTGTTGTAATTTCCTTTTAGAGGCTCCTCAAAATATTATTCTGTAAGTGTTTGACACGTCTCTCTATTTGCAAATAAACTGCTAATTGTGCCAAGAGACTTGTCTCTGTTCTTACTCCTTTAAGAGTGTCTATCGATTAAATTTCCATCACACCACCCAATGGGAATCAACCTTATCGGACAACTGGAGGGAGTTAAATGTTTTTTAAATTATTTTATACATTTGTATTTATTACACCAGCCCAGAATAATTATTCCTCGAAGGACTCAAGGTGTTGGATACAATGCCAACAACTACCATATATTTTGGGGTTGCCCTGTAGTCTTTTGAGAAATAAACTGTAGGGATATTTTCATAAAATGTTATTTCACATAAACCTGATGAAGAGTAGACGGAACATCTCGTGATCTCTTGCATATCAATTGTTAATTGATTAAACATTTAACCAGGGCTCATATCATCCCAAACAGTTTAATAGTCTACAATTTTTATCACATTTAATTGTTAAGAGAGAGTGAAGAAATCTACTCTTGCTCTGGCTCCACTACTGTTCTCATGGTCAGTGCAATGAGTGGATGTTGTAAATTCGTAGTGAGGACAGAAGGACCTGTGGCTTGTCCTTGAATCTCTTGGCATAGTGGGGAGCATAATGGGATGAGCTAATATCATTGAATAACCATAATGTATAAAAGTGTGTTTCCGAGGTTTGGAAGTCAGTTGTTCTGCAGACCAACATGGCTTGGTTGCTCTGCAGATAAGCATGGCATTGTGACATCAATAAAATTTACTATTGAATATATAAAATATTCCTACATAACAGAAATCATCCAAATGGCCATGATCAAAAAAACATACCACTGAATGTTTGGCCTTGTTACAGAAACACAATATGATGCTCACAGGTGAAAATGTGGCTTTTTAAATTGCAATTAGTATCTGTGTATAAATAGTCGAAGACTTCGTTAGCTCTCAAGTGGATGCACTGAGCAGGCTTGATACTGAGCCATGGGGAACATAAAATAACTCAAAAGACCTGCGTAACAAGGTAATCAGTAGTTTATGTAGGGTATATTGTGACACTTTGGTGATTTATGACCCTGGGGGACAGAGCTTCTAGATTGATTTTGCAGGTGGGTGGGACTTCCGGAATGACAGATCATATCCACATGCTTTTATCATCTTTTGAAGTTTAATTAATGTGCTGGCCTGAATTAAGGATCCTAGTCATCAAGTCAACAATTTATATAAAACACCTAGTTGGGCTTGCCAAAATCGCACTATGGATTCAATATACAACAAAACAAATAGGCTAAATGTTCGTTGTGCGGCAAGTTATAATACATTAACAGATAGCAGTACCTTCTTTAAGACTATTATAGTAATGCCTTTGGTGTCGCACCCTCTCCCCCTTGTCAGCCTGTGTACCGATCTTCTGCCCTACCACGACTACTCCGCCTGCAACCTCCCTGTACCATTGCCACCAGCCTGTGTATGGACCCCTGCCTATCCATAAATACTCTGTACCAGTTCCTGCCCCCGCATGATATAGCTATTCAAAATAGTTACTCACACTTTGATTACCGTCCATCTGGTTAATAAACATGCTATTGGTTAAACTTATGCCGGTCCATGGTTATCCAAAGCTTTAGTTGACGCTGTTGCGAATAACGAGGGTCCTGAAACTGCAGCCTCCACATGCTAATCCATTTACAGGGTAATGCAGAAATTACAGTGGATGACAGAGGCAATTGACAGAGGCTTTATGAAAATGTCTGAGCATAAACATTATAGCCAGTGATTTGTCACATAGGTGTGTCATATTAAAGCTAGCAACAAACAAACTACTTCGACAAGGATAAATGAATCCGACTGACGCTAGAGGTTTCGCTACCCTCTAGTAAATGAAGCCTCTGCCCCGGGTAGCTAGCTGTTAACGTAGCGAAACAACGCTAGATTCTTGTCACACACAATTATCTGCCTCAAGCGTAAACATAACTAGCTAGTTGGTTAGTCAGCAAGCACTGTGGCCCAATAATGTTTTTATACAACGCTTATCTGTTCTCTGGGTAGTAGCTATTTTCACAAGGACATCAGAAAATATCACACTTTGTAGATAGTGATGGCCATTCAGGGCTTCATTACTGTTCTTCTAGCAGCAGGATATTATGAGAGTTGCGCATAATTGAACTATATAAGGCAATATAGTTTATCCAGTCAGTCAATCGAGTCATTTTATGTTAAATGTCCGTCTCACTGTTGTTCTTGTCTGTTCTTTTTTACAGCCTTGATTGCTAAATATATTTACTTACAAATTTCAATGATTACTTTTATTGTGATAAAGAAAATCTGAGTACTGCCAGCATAATATCCTGCTGCTAAAATAACGCTCATGAAAGGTCGTTTGGCCATCACTATTCGTAGCTATCCAACCAAGACAAGTACAAATTATTTTTGCAAATCTAATGCGATTTTTTTCGTTCTCAACTGATGAAAATAGTTTACATATTGTGATTTGTGGTCGCGGATCATATTTACAGATTGGAAAGCATTTGTTTTTGAATGTTACACGTGTTTGTTTGAAAATTATGAATGACTTTTGTGGACCGCGTTTCGCATTTACAAATTATGATGTATTTGTTTGTAAACTTGTTGCATTTGTAGATTTGTATGCGGTATATTGCGTCGCAAAACCTGAGTCAAAATGTTACAAACATACTTGGCGTGATGGTACTGTGCGACAAAATGATCAAATGTTAAAACGCATTTATATGACGAGTAAGGCATATTATCTTATATTAATCAGTACGTACTTGTGATTTGAGATGCCGACCATATTGTGGAATATTTGTAATGGTTGTGACGTGAAGACGTAAGGCTCCGCCCTTGAGCGGACTCAATAGACTAGATGGTCCCGCCCATCACAGGATTCATCGCGGTTACACGGAGGCTGTGGCGAGAAAAGGAAAGACAGGATACGGCATTCAGCATCTGTGTAAAAGCAGATCGTCTGTGACCAAATGCATGTGAGGATAGTGGGCAAGATGTTGAATACAATTAGTTACACGCTAACAATTTTTGGTGCATAGGCTTAAACGGTTAACTACGGGTTTTTCGAACAGATCAACCAAATTAACCCAAACCATTGGATGTAATAGCCCTACTCTTGAGGGCGACATTTGTAAATACGAGCCAAATGATGTCCGGAAAGCATTTTAAGGCTCAGGAAGTCAGTTGCTGCATCAAATATTTCATATTTGGATTTAATATAATATTTTGGGTAAGTTTGCCTTGCACTATATTATGTCGTTTAGTTTCTAGCATGATTCATCTAGCCTACATTCCAATAAAGTGCCCCATGATCACAATGAACTGTTGTGCTAGAGCTGTACAGACCGAAATGACTGCTCTTCCCTCCCTGTTGGTTTTTAGTAGCCCTCTGTTATTACGTCATGGGTTTCTGTTTTTCTTTATATTCCTGTAGACCTAATCGACTGCAAATGAATGGCAGTCCTTCAATTAAATAGTATATAGCAGTGTTTTACTGAGCATGACAGCAGACAGCAATGCTACTGAGGAACTATTTACGCCTTTTTTACAGCTAATTACTGCACATCTTAAAGCGATGCTGCTTCGGCCTGCATTTGATTAAGGTCTACAGGTGGCAGTGTAACTGCTATGTGGATAGACGTGTAAAAGTATTTCAACAATTGGAACGAGATGGCTGGCACCATGAACTGCCATTATACCTCATTCTATGTGGGTTTTGATGCACAGAAACCCGTCATTAGTTTATAGTTAATCTATGATATGCACTTTGATCACTTGATGAAATACTGTAGAACAAAATAATGTATGCTGAATAGTAGCACCCGAACAACCTTTCTTAAGATGAATTTCAAAACTAAGTGTATGTTTGAAAATATTTTTTTTAATGAAATTAATAATGGTGTACTGAATTGTAACTGATTTCTGAGGACATTGTTAAGTGGGACCCAGAATTGATTACCTTAATGACTATGATATGAATTGCCCTGATAATGTAGCATAAAAGCACAAAGGGAAATTAAATTGTATCTACAGTACATCCAAAGTTTGTAGTCACTTAGACATTTCCTTGTTTTTGAAAGAAAACCAACGTTTTTTTGTCCATTAAAAAAACATGAAATGCATCAGAAATATAATGTAGACATTGTTAATGTTGGGAATTACTATTATAGCCAGAAACAGCTGATTTGTAATGGAATATCTACATATGCATACAGAGGACCATTATCAACAGCTGAAAACTGTTTTGACTACTTGGGTATCTGGAGCCTCAGCAGTTGTGGTTTAGAGTAGATGCTTTAAAACAGAGAGCTTTCTTCTGAAACCCGTCAGTCTATTCTTGTTCTGAGATATTAAAGCAATTCCATGCAAGAAAGTACCAAGAAACTGCTGATCTCGTACAACGCTGTGTACTACTCCCTTCAGAGAACAGCGCAAACTGTCTCTAACCAGAGTAGAAAGAGGAGTGGGAGGCACAAGTGCACAATTGAGCAAGAAGACAAACACATTCAAGTGTCTAGTTTGAGAAACAGACGCCTCATATGGCAGCTTCATTGAATAGGACCCCGCAAAAAACAGTCTCAAGAGCAACCTTGGGATGCTGGCCTTCTAGGCAGAGGCCAATAAAACTGGCCAATAAAAAGTCAGGATTTAGATGGGCATAAGAACAAAGGCAAAAGAACAAAGAGAAAATTGGAAAAAGGTGTTATAGACTGATGAATCTAAGTGTTCGGGGCCCAAAAAAACATTAATCAGATGCAGATCAAATCAATAGATGCTCTAAACTATGCAAGAACTATTTAGGGAAGAAGCAGCTGGTATTCTGTCTATAAAGGAGCGGCCAGCACAGTCACTGGATTTCTATCATATTGAGCTGTTGTGGGAGCAGCTTGACCATGTGGTACTTAAGAAATGCCCATCAAGCCAGTCCATTTTGTGGAAGGTGCTTCAGAAAGCATGGAGTGAAATCTCTTCAGATTATATCAACAATAATTATTTCTTCACAATTACTATATTTTCCTTTCATTTTGCTATTTCTATTTATTCAGACGTTTTGCCGTGCTAGGCTAGTAAAACAAAAATGCCGCCCCCCTTCAATTGCAGCAGCCAGTTGTCAATTGCAGAGGCAACCAATTGTCAAAATGACACATCAAATTTAAGTTCCCAGGCTTGCCTAATGGGATGGTCGGCCCTGAGTGATTGTGTCCAATGATTGTGGTTGTGTGTACTGAACCAAACAGAGATTGAAGGGTAAGGGGGTTTATTAGCTGATTCTCAGGTTGACATTTCTGTATTATAACATTTTTATTCAAATATTTTGAAATACTGGATTTTTTTATTCCATGAGCCATGAGCTGTAAGCTGTAATCATCAATATTGAAACATAAAAGGCTTGAAATGTTTCACTTTATCTGTAATGACCTGCAATACATATATCAGTACTGTAAGCCCGTTGGGTAATCTCTGTCGCTTTGAATGAACGTGACTTCCTGTGGTCTTTTGCTCTCTAAACATTACAAGCATACATTTCAACAATTCCAAAAGTGAGTTATAGGCGTTGCAGGTTTTAAAGGCCTTTTCTGCAACATTTAATGTCAATGGTTATTTTACTAAACATTGCCTTGAAAACTGCAGGGCTGTTAACTTGCCTTCGGATTCTAGGGTGAAGGATGTGATTCATTCAAACCTGTCATCGCAGTATTACAATGAAAATACACCTGGAAGGGGTATCAGCCTGTTTTTACAGGTATTTTTGAAATACCCATGACCAAAGTTGGAGACTCTTGCAAATCTACTTTGTTAACACTAATACTATATAGTACAGAGAGGGAAATATTATTTGATCCATTGCTGATTTTGTACGTTTGCCCACTGACAAAGAAATGAGCAGTCTATCATTTTAATGGTAGGTTTATTTGAACAGTGAGCGATACAATAACAAAAAATCCAGAAAAACTCATGTCAAAAATGTTATAAATTGATTTGCATTTTAATGAGGGAAATAAGTATTTGACCGCTCTGCAAAACATGACTTAGTACTTGGTATCAAAACCTTTGTTGGCAATCACAGTTTTTCTATGGGATTAATGTCTGGAGACTGGCTAGGCCACTCCAGGACCATAATGTGCTCCTTCTTGCGCAATTCCTTTGTTGCCTTTGCTGTGTGTTTGTTGGGGTCATTGTGATGCTAGAATACCCATCCATGACCCATTTCAATGCCCTGTTTGAGGGAAGGAAGTTCTCACCCAAGATTTGACAGTACATGGCCCTGTTCATCGTCTCTTTGATGTGGTGAAATTATCCTGTCTCCTTAGCAGACAAACACCCCCGAAGCATAATGTTTCCACCTCCATGTTTGATGGTGGGGATGGTGTTCTTGGGGTCATAGGCAGCACTCCTCCTCCAATCACAGCGAGTTGAGTTGATGCCAAAGAGCAACATTTTTGTCTCATTTGACCACAACACTTTCACCCAGTTCTATGAATCATTCAAATGTTCATTGGCAGATGTTCAGACGAGCCTGTACATCTGCTTTCTTGAGCAGCGGGATTTTGCGGGCACTGCAGGATTTCAGTCTTTCACAGTGTTGTGTGTTACCAATTGTTTTCTTGGTGACTATAGTCCCAGCTGCCTTGAGATCATTGAAAAGATCTTCCCATGTAGTTCTGGGCTGATTCCTCACTGATCTCATGATCTGTGCATCTCCAAAAGGTGAGATCTTGCATGGAGCCCCAGACTGAACGAGAATGATAGTTATTTTGTGTTTCTTCCATTTGCGAATAATCGAACCAACTGTTGTCACCTTCTCACCAAGCTGCTTGACGATGGTCTTGTAGCCTATTCCAGTCTTGTGTAAGCCTACAATCTTGTCCATGACATCCTTGGACAGATCTTTGGTCTTGGCCATGGTAGAGAGTTTGGAATCTGATTTAAATGTGTTTTTCTGGATTTTTTTGTTATTCTGTCACTGTTCAAATAAACCTAACATTAAAATTATAGACCAATCATTATTTTCTCAGTGGGACCAACGTACAAAATCAGCAGGGGATCAAATATTTTTTTCCCCTCACTGTATCTAATACTAATAGTACGTCTCCCGGTCTCTCCGGTCTTGCTCAATCGTTCTCACTTTCTCACTGTTTCTCTCTGGGTCTTTCCCTTTGTCTGTCCCGCTCTCTCTGTCTACATCTGATTATGTAATTCACAGTTACTTGGAGTGACGTTTCTTGCTATCGGACTTTGGGCATGGAGTGAGAAGGTGAGTCAGTCTTAGACTTTATCCATGAGAGAAGTTATTCACAAACTTTTGTGGTGCCTATACTGCCAATAGAAATTGCTCTGCCCAGCGTACACCTGAAATAATCTCTGGTACATTTTCCCATTACATCTATTTTCTCATCAGCTCTAGTTCCTGGTTCTGTATTGCTTTGACTGGAAAGGCACTGAGAAATGTTCTTGGGACAAGATTATTTTCTTTATGTTATTAGTATGTGTAGAGCCATAAACTATGCAACGTTCCCAGATGTACTGCAAGTCTTGTCTACTTTTTTATCTTCATTTAAAGCCCATCCTCGTATGGAGGACAATTTTATTACGTTGCCCAATTTCACACTGGGATCTAGCCTTATCTGAAAGGGAAATGAAAGTTTTCAAAGGATGTTTGGATTGTTTATAGCAAATATATATATTTTTTTCTTCTGAACCTAACTCCACACTCTCTTAGTGTAAAATTATACTTAATTAAAGTATAATTTTTCTATAATGACCAATTGTATCATGATCCATTCTAAACTGCTGTGGATATTTGATCAATTAATCCTTCAGGTCATTCAATGAAGTTACTGGACGATCAGAATTTGCTTATATTTGACCATGTTTTTATTCAATAAATGTTAGAAATAAATGTTAAAAACAATTGTGGCATATTTCAACTGCCACAATCTTTTTATTTTTTTTTCCTTAAATTCTTTTTTTCTTACAATAGTAAGTAGTCTTCTCTAGACTCATACTCAACTCTAGTCTCTATTTACCCTATAATACCATTCAATCCTAATACCCTCAAAACGACACGTTTTTTGTCTTTGCATACTGTATTACAAATTGTACCTACGATAAAAGAAAACATCCTGCTGAAAAAAAGCTGTCTCAAATAATTATTTTATTTTTTATTTGCAAAACCACTAACAAGCATATCCATATGAAGGTCTTGTGTTATTTACATTTCATGGGCTAAAATCCACACAGCTTCAATCTTCTGTTTCTTTTGGCAAAAACCTGTATCCACATCAAGGCTATTATTATAGACATCTCATGGCCAAAATTACCAAATTATCATGAAGCATTGTAGGATGGAGGTGTTTTGACTTATGACCAAGTTGAGAATGAACTCTTATAAGATGCTTTTAATTCCCCAATAACTTAAGCAGGCACATGAAGCATGCAGTCCAGGAAAGGCATCCTAATAGCCCTGTACATGGTTACACACTGTTGAAAGATCCACATCACTGGAGATTTCCGAAGGAAGTTGAGTTGGGCTCAATTCATTTAATTTGTCATACTATCACTTTGTTCAGTGCATGCCAGCCTACTTATGAGGGGGCAACCTGTCCAAATTTATAAAAGAACTACATTATCTAATTGACTTGCAAGTGATATCTAGGGATCTACCCTCCAAATTGTTTTTTCTCTCATGCTTTATTTTTCTATCTTCAGGGTGTGCTTTCCAACATCTCGTCCATCACAGATCTTGGGGGATTTGACCCTGTTTGGCTCTTCCTGGTGGTGGGAGGAGTTATGTTCATTCTTGGCTTTGCTGGCTGCATTGGAGCACTTAGGGAGAACTCTTTCCTGCTGAAATTTGTATGTTCCTTTTTATAAGATTTTATTCAAGATAATTATATTTTACATTGATAAAAATGTCCTTCCACAAAAGCATGTTTGAGTATATTTTGTTGTCGTTATTCCTTTTTAGTATAGACAAATCCAGAGTTTGGAATTTCCACTTTAAATGTCAAACCTGATATGCCCAAAACAGAAAGGTATCAATCCTCCAAAATAATAATTCACACTAACCCTGGTATCATCGCTAAGTTTCCAAGCGGCAGCTAATCATGCCCAGTGTCCATTTGGCTCATTCATACCTTCATCCATCCCTGTGACTATTCCCTGTTTGATTCCTGTTAATATGAATGTGTTCTCAATGAATTTATCAGGTAAAATAAGGGTAAATAGAATAATACATATGTAGTTGCTATCAATTTGATTTGCTGGGGATACCCAGAATAAGTGTTCCCTCTTTTACAGTTTTCTGTGTTCCTGGGGATCATCTTCTTTCTTGAGCTGACAGCTGGAGTTTTAGCCTTTGTCTTCAAGGACTGGATCAAGGACCAGCTAAATTTCTTCATTAATAACAACATCCGGGCATACCGGGATGACATTGACTTGCAGAACCTAATAGATTTTACCCAAGAATATGTAAGAGCAGTTATTGTTTCACAATCATCTTTCTTTGTAATACAATTACTCATGGTGCACATTAAATATTTTAGTATGTATCTGATGTACTCGTTAATGGCTTTCAAATATATAACACAAAAATACAATATAAGGGTTAGAATTACCTTGAAATAATATCAACCAAATGCAAAAAAAGAACACTTAATGTGGATTGACTACCTAGGTCCATGGAAAGTAAGTGTCACTAGCAATTCAGCACTGAAGGACAGGTCAGCCTCCGGATGAAGTTGTTTAACAGAATTTGGGGTTATTTGGATTGTCAGATGCTCTACAGATATTCAACTATCAACAAACTATCAAAATCAATGTACATGTTTGCTATGGTTAAGGTTAGGATTACAGTAAGTGTTGGTGTAAAGTTTAGGGAAATCGTTAACTTTAGGGATCTGATGAGGTTTAAGGTTAGTGTGAGTAGTCTGTAAAACATTAACAGATTCACTAACCAAATTGAGTGTTACCAAATTTTGTTCTGTGAATTTGTCCTTTCCAGTGGGAGTGTTGTGGAGCCTTCGGGGCAGATGATTGGAACCTGAATATCTACTTCAACTGCACTGATTTCAACCCAAGTCGTGAGAAGTGTGGAGTGCCCTTTTCATGCTGCACCAAAGACCCTGCAGTACGTGTTCCATAATTAATATCTCTTTTCCATTAATTAGGCAGTTGAAAGAGTAATAACATTTACCCAATTTACAACCCCATTGCCAAAAAACTTGGGACGCTGTGTAAAATGTAAAGAAAAGTAGACGGGGTAGACAAAATTATGCTAATAATGACAGTATCCACCAAGGTCTTGTTTGACATTATTGACTGCACACGAAAAAAATACAATAAAACAGAAAGAGTTCGCAAATTAAAATATAATTTAAACCCTAAATTCAATAGAAAATAGTACAAAGACAACATATGATATCTTGAAACTTTGATACTAGCAACATGTTTAAAAAAAAGTTGGGACAAAGGTAACAAAAGACAAGTTGTGTAATGCTAAAAAAACTAGAAACCAGGCAAGCCTAGTTCAGCTGGCCCGCAATAGAAAGTGTCACCCACATGGAAGGCTGTGTTGCTAACCACTACACCACAGAGCAGTACATTTGACGAGTGTCAGGTACAGCCTCTTGAGTCCACCCTAAACAAATCCTTTTTTGCCACTGGCCGTTTAACTGCTAATTGGCCATTTGTGAATTATTTTGATAGAGTTAAACGACTGAAATTTCTTACTATGTTTACACTCATCTTCATCCCGTATCTGGTCGCTTGGGCAGCAGCTCCAGGATTCCAAACTTCCCTTTCCTGAGCCACATTTGCCAGCTCTGACTGGGGCATCCCAAGGCGTTCCCAGGCTAGTGGCAAAATATGATCTCTCAACCTAGTCTTAGGCCTATCCCGAGGTCTCCTCCCAGCTGGACATGCCTGGAACACCTCCCTAGGGAGACATCCTGGGGGCATCCTTACCAGATGCCCGAACCACCTCAACTGGCTCCTTTCAATGCAAAGGAACACCGGCTCTACTCCGAGTTCTTCATGGATCTCTAAGGGAGACGCCAGCCACCCTTCTGAGAGAACTAATTTCAGCTGCTTCTACCCTCGATCTTGATCTTTCAGTCATGACCCAGCCTTCATGACCATAGGTGAGGGTAGGAACGAAAATTGACCGGTATATCGAGAGCTTTGCCTTGCGTCCCAGCTCTCTTTTCATCACCATGGGGTGGTAAAGCAAATGCAATACCGCCCCCGCTGCTCCGATTTTCAGGCCAATCTCCCGCTCCATTTTCTCCTCACCCGCAAACAAGATCCTTAGATACTTGAACTCCTCATTCTCTACCCAGAGGAGGTTCTCCATCAGTTTCCTGCTGAGAACCAAGGCCTCAGATTTAGAGGTGCTAATTCTCATCCCAACCGCAACGATGAGATCCCCAGCCCACCGAACTGCAACCCCTCCCCACCTTGACTATCGTCTCGATATCCTGTCCATAAACGTTACAAACCGGATTGGTGACAAAGCGCAGCCCTGGCGGAGGCCAACCCCCACCTGGAACGAGTCCGATTTACTACCGAGAACCTGAACACAGCTCTCACTTTGGACGTACAGAGATTGGATAGCCCTAAGAAGGGACCTCCCACAGTGTCTCCCCGGGGACATCCCCTCCATATCCAAAGCTTTTAGAAATGTTGGACGAATCTCGCCAATCCCCTGAGCTTTGCCACTGTGGGGTTGTCTAAGTTCCTCAGTGACTTATATCAAGGAGATTGACAATGCTTCCCCATCAGCCTCCAGCTCTGTCTCTACTATAGAGAGCGTGTTGGTGGGATTAAGGAGTTCCTCAAAGTGTTTCTTCCATCACCCAATTACCTCCTCAGTTGAGGTCAACAGAGTCCCATCCTTACTGTACACAGCTTGGATGGTTCCCCGTTTCCCCCTCATGTATAGGCCCGTCTAAAGTTTGCCAATGAACATTTGAGTGAAAGCGTTGTGAACAGAACAGAGGTGAATTGAGTGAAAGCGTTGTGGTCAGATAAGACCAAAATCGAGCTCTTTGGCATGAACTTGCTGTGTTTGGAGGAGGAGGAATGCTGCCTATGACGTGGAGGTGGAAACATTATGCTTTGGGGGTGTTTCTCTGCAATGGGGAAAACACAACTTCACCACATCAAAAAGACGATGGACGCGTCCATGTACCGTCAAATCTTGGGTGAGAATCTCCTTCCTTCAACCAGGGCACTGAAAAGGGGTCGTGAGTGGGTATTCCAGCATGACAATGACCCAAATCACACGGCCAAGGCAACACACGAGTGGCTCACGAAGAAGCACTTTAAGGTCCTGGAGTAGCCTAACCAGTCTCCAGACCTTAATCCCATAGAAAATCTGTGGAGGGAGCTGAAGGTTTGAGTTGCCATACGTCATCCTATAACTTAATGACTTGCAAGGAGGAGTGGGATGAAATCCCTCCTGAGATGTGTGCAAACCTGGTGGCCAACTACAAGAAATGTCTGACTTCTGTGATTGCCAACAAGGGTTTTGCGATGGGTCGAATACATATTTCTCATTAAAATGCAAATCAATATATGACATTTTTTACATGCGTTTTTCAGGACAATTATTTTTCTTACTGTTCCCTCACTGTAGATAATGCCGGTTTGAGCCAGCAAAGTTTTCATCTGTACGAATAATTCATCATGCGTATTTCGCTTTGCCTGTGAGGAGATACGGACGCGGGACCTATAGTTTACAGATCCGCTTCTCTAACCACTACGCTATTTAACAAAGGGTGGGTAGTCAGTCAGTCACTCACTCAGTAAAAGACATTCTCTCTTCTTGGCTTTGCTTATGTGGTCCGGCAATAACCTGGTGTAACATTTCACAACTAATTAGGTTTATTGGCAACAGGTCAGTAACATGATTGGTTAAACAATATCATCCTAGAGAGGATGAGTCAGAAGTAAAGATGGGGTGGAGTTCACTTCTCTGTGAAAGACTGCACAGGCAGATAGTTCAGGGACAGGAACACTTCCTTCCCTGACTAAAAAAAGAGGGACTATCTGGCTTATCAGCACACAGTTCAAAAATGTGCATCCGTGATGGTATGGAGGGGCATTAGTGTACATGGCATGGCTGACTTGCACATCTGTGAAGGCACCATTAATGCTGAATGTTTTATATCGGTTTTGGATAAACAAGTGCTGCCATACAGACAACGTCTTTTTCAGGGAAAGCCTTGCTTATTTCAGCAAGACAATGCCAAATGATATTCTGCACGTATTACAACAGTATTGATGGGTAGTCTGGGTGCTAAACTGGCCTGCTTCCAGTCCAGACCATTCACCCATTGAAAACATTTGTAAAATGTTTAAAAAAATAGGACCAAGGAGTCCCCAAACTGAAATCCTATATCAAGCAAGAATGGGAAAACCTTTCCCTTTTTTAACTACAGCAGTTGCTCTCAGATCCATAATACTTTCACTGTATTGTAAAAAGAAGAGGTGATGCAACACAGTGGTAAACATGCCCCTGTTCTATCTTTTTAAATGTTTTGTTGGCGTCAAATTGTATTTTTACAAAAACCACAACATTCCTTACTTTCAACATTTGATATATTGTCTTTGTACTTGAGATAAAGACTTTGCAAATCTGTTTTTATTTGTATTTTATACATGACCCCAACTTTTTGGGAAATGGAGTTATAATATGTGAAACATTTTTCCCAGTTTTAATGGTTTAGTTAGTCTAGTTGTGAGTGAATACAAAGTGTTGGATATGCTCTGAGTAGACTCCAATATGAATTACACATTACTTACCATAATTTCCTGTTTGTAAAACCATGGCTTGTACACAGATTTTGAAAACATTTTCAACCACAGCAGTTAATACATGAGTGCGGCTAATGTACATGTGTGCATTTTACAGATGATTGCTTGATGACCTAGAGGTCTAAGCAAATATGATACAATTGACTTTACAGGGTTTTCAAAAACATATTATTCTTCAACAAGTTAATTTGGTAGCGCCTTATGACAAATGTTTAAAAAGAATGAATACTATATGTACGATTCATAATTTTGGGACACAATAACGGGAACAAGCAAACCAAATAATAAGACCTCATTAACTCAAATGCGACCAGCACAGTCTTGTGGATCAGTCATGCACTTGCACTGCCGTTTTAGTTCTGTATTAAAAGGGTATTCAAACACTTTTATCAGTCAACTTCATCCTATCAACTTCAGCAGAAAGTGACCTGTTAAAGTAAAGCATACGAGTGCCCTGATGTAACATGCTAATATTAGAGTTTGCTAGATATCTAGCTAATGTAGTAGTTGTAGAAAGTTAGCCTTATAAATGGTTACGTTAGCACAAATAACTGTAACATCAGCATTTAATAACATTGTTGTCTTATGAATAATTATGTATTAATGTTGACTAAAGTCTCTGTAAATGACTCCCCCCCCCCCCCCCCCCAAACCTTTCGGGAACCTGCTGTCGGATATACAGCAGGTACTGTAGCGAAGGCACACTTTCACAATTTTTAACCCTAACGACGAAAGCTTGACGGACCTTTTGTTAAGTGGTGACCGGTTGCTAAGGTAGGATTGGACAATAACCGTTTAGGGGAGTAGTTTTGCGAAAGGTCAGTTCTCCGGGAAAATGGCTTATATAAGCGTGCGGCAAATATTGTTTGTATTGTGATGGCAATTCCATCAAATAGAACGCTTACTAAGGAAGTTATGACAGAGGTCAACATGCACTTAAACAGAATTGCAGTTTATTATATAATATTTGTAAATAGAAACAGATTTTTTTTAGAAAGTTCATACATTTTTTACTTTTCCATATAACAGCCTTAAAATTAGGAAGACATTCATATTTCAAAGCTTCTAGTTTTGTACTGTTTGTCTATAAATACTGTTTGTAAATATCCTGTCTTATCTTGTAGGAAGATGTCATTAATACGCAGTGTGGCTATGACATTCGAGCTAAAACGGTGAGTTCAATAATTTTCATTTTATATCACAGTCATTTTTTAACACAAAATATTTATATTGAGACAACACACTTTGTAGAAGGCACTCTACAAACATTCCTAAGTCACCTAATTTAGTATCAAACTGGCATCTAATATAAACATGATTAAATAACAAGAAGTGTGTCTTCAGCCTCCCCTGGAGTCCACTCTGCTGGTTGACAGAAGTGTGACATTACAACCTGGTAAAATAAATTAAAATTGCAGATATATTCAATGATGATGTTTATGTTGAGCCAGGCATTCCCTTGGGCATGTCTTTTTAGCATCTCTATTGGCTGTTTTTGCATTTTCTCAACAAATAGTTATGATTGGGAGAGAAGTTGATCCTAGATCTGAGCTTGGCTATTGATTTGTTTAACACTTGCTGAAATTTTACCTTTAAGTAACATGCTTAACCTCATGTACAATCTACATGATAATATAACAATTATATGCATTTAACAGAAACTGTTAAAGAAACCAACTTAAAGTACAGGTGCTGTATATTTCATCAACCCCAGAAGGAATTGATTCCACCACTGTGGTAGCACACTGCTTGTGCTTTTATCAACTGAGCTACTATTAATCAGTGTATATACCAATTAAATTATGGACTGTACCCAGCGAAGGTCATTGTGTAATGTGTTTTATACTATGTTAGGACTCAGAGCAGAGAACGTCTATTTACATCAAAGGCTGTGTGCCTCAGTTTGAGAAGTGGCTTCAAGACAACCTGACAGTGGTGGCAGGGATCTTCATCGGGATTGCTTTACTACAGGTGGGAAACCTACGTCTACGGCCTAAATATTCTGGACTAGGAGCCCTTCAACTTATAGTAAATTTTATATTTGGTTCCTAAATATATAGTCAAGGATGTGGGAGGCTGTTTAATTGTTGATTCTATTGTTCAAACATTATTCTTCAATATAACATTTCAGTGTAGTGCAGGTGTGTCATCTTCATCAGAACTTACTCCATCTACAGTGGATATAAAAAGTCAACACACCCCTGGCTTAAAATGCCAGGTGTTTGTGATGTATAAAAATTTGACAAAGATAAATGAACAATTCAATTGAAAAACAAACTGAAATCTTTGAAGGGAAAACAAACTCACAATAACCTGGTTGTGTAAGTGTTCACACCCTTAAACTAATACTTTGTTGAAGCACCTTTGGATTTTATTACAGCACTAAGTCTTTTAGGGTAGGAGTCTATTAGCATGGCACATCTTGCCGTGGCAGTGTTTGTTCACTCTTCTTTGCAAAAGCACTCCAAATCTGTCAGATCACTCCACAGATGTTTAATTGGATTCAGGTCTGGGCTCTTGCTGGGCCACTCCAAGACATACATTTTCTTCTGGTGAAGCTATGCTTTTGAAGATCTGGATGTGTGCTTTGGGTTGTTGTTGTGCTGAAAAGTGAACTTCCTCTTCATCGTCAGCTTTCTAATGGACACCTGAAGGTTTTGTGCCAAAATTGCCTGGTATTTGGAACTGAATTGTTAATTCCCTCTACCCTGACTAAGGCCCCCGGTTCAAGCTGAAGAAAGCCCCAAATCATGATGCTGCCACAATCATGCTTCACTGTGGGTATGGTTTTCTTTGGGTGAGGTGCAGTGTTGTTTTTGCGCCAAACATACCTTTTGGAATTATGGCCAAAAAGTTCAACCTGGGTTTCATCAGACCATAACACATTTCCCCACGTGCTTTTGGGAGACATGATGTTTGTCGGTCAACAATGAGATCCTTCTGATGCTTTGAAAGCTCTCTGCGGACCATGGCTTTTGCTTTCTGATGCAAATAAGAAAATGTCAGGAAGATCCTACTAGAACAGCTGAACTTTATTTGTGGTTTATCAGACTCACTTTATATGACGGCAGGTGTGTAATGACTTCTATTTAACATGAGTTTGAATGTGACTGGTTAATTCTGAACACAGCCACATCCTCAGTTATAAGAGGGTGTACACACTTATGCAACCTGGTTATCATTTTTCCCCTTTTAAGATTTCAGTTTGTTTTTCAATTCAATTGTTCACATTATAGGTCACATTAAATGTGGAAAAAGGTCTGACATGATTAATATTTATCTCATTCATTTACATCACAAAAAACTGGCATTTTAACAGGGCTTTGTAGACTTTATATTCACTGTAAGAGCCAGAATTGAACCCAAGTTACATTGATGTGGACTTCAAATCTTTCAACATAGTAGTATGTATGCCCTAATCTATGTGCCAAATTGCAGATTTTTGGTATCTGTTTAGCACAGAATCTACTGAGTGACATTGAAGCAGTGAGAGAGAGCTGGTAAGAAACAATTGAAACTGTTACCATTTCTTTACATTTTAAAACATCCAGCATCATGACCCCAGTAATCAAGCGTTGTAGATGTAATTTATTATTAATTTCTTTACTTTCCCCGTCATTTCTTCAGTTTGTTTACCTGATATTGTCATCTTAAGCCAACTAAAAGTTTAACAGAAGGTAAGCACCATTTTGCATGTTCTACAATCATTACAGATGCCACAGTTTCTCAATCAAATTCATTATAGACACATATATTTAGGGAGACAAAGTGCAAGTTAATTAATAAAAAAGACGTAAATAAGTCTAGCTATTGACACATTGGCTTGGTTCAAGCAGGACAGTTGCCTATCTATTAGAGCATCTGACCAGTTATTGAAAGGTGTCTAGATCAAATGAGAAAATTCTGTTATTTTGCAAGAACTGTGCCCTGTACTCCAAATGGGTATAGAAGTCATTGTTTTTGCCACCTTTACCCCCTAATGACACATCAAAAACGTTTCTGTTTAGAAATGCATGCCAATTTATTGAAAATAAAACCGAAATGTCTCATGTACAAAACTATCCAGACCATTTGCCATGACACTCCAAATTGAGCTCAGATAAGTCCTATGTCCTATGATCATCCTTGGGGTCTCTCTAAGACATGTTTGTATTTCACCTGTGGCTAATTCAGCTGACTGGACTTGATTAAGAAAGGTTCTCCACTATGTCTCATAACCCTGCTCAATTTTAGCAAAGTGTGCGCTGTGAAAACATAACTTGTCATGGAAACATAAATTTCCTTGACATAAACTTGATAAAAAATTACCACAGTTAAATAAGCACCTGTGTCAACCACAAAGCTGTATTTTATGGCTGAGCTGCCATTCAAAAATCATATAAAAATGCAAAACTTGTTTTATGCAGCACAAAACCTGGATCCCTGAGTAACACCCTTTTTCCTACGTCTGGGTAGATTTGCATTTTCGAGGAAGACAACGGATGCCTTCAGCCCACAATTTCTGCTCCCAACTTAAACATGGTAGAGATCCGTAATGTTATGGGCAGCCACCTCATTGGTTCTGATGATTGCTGTGCAGGATGAAAATGCCACCATACTCATTGATATACAAATTCAAGAGGATATGAAAACACCTTTGATGGTTTACCCAATAACCAAATCTGAACATCATTGAAACTTAATGGGAAATTATGAAGCACAAGGGGCAAAGGATATGTCCACCTCCATTAGCCCTCAAAGAACTGGAGGCTTTTGTTTTTTAAGAATGGTGCAATATCCTGAATCCCATTGAGAACCTCTGGGACGTAATGTATCAGTGTGTCCAACACCTCCAAGTAGTGCGTCAGACTGTCCAGGGGCTCACTAATGCCCTGATCCAGATTTGAGAGGAGATCCCCCAGGACGCCATCTCATCGGGTTCATGCCGAGACAATGTTGGGAGTGCATACAGGCACGTGGGGGCCATACACACTATTAAGTTCCTGTGATGAAATTTACGCCTGTTGGATTAGCCTGTGACTTCAGTTGTTTACTCGGTGTGAGTTCGAATCCAGCCGTTAATCGCTTGGTGATTTTGGTTTCCACTGACCGTTGTTATGTCATTTTGTTCTCAACAAATTACACAATGGACAACAAAGATTTTCATCTTTAATATATTTAGTTCATTGGGACTCAATGTGTGATTTCATTTTGATCACATGTTTTTGAGCAGTGAAAATTTACAGTAGTAAATGTGGTGTTCTTGTTTTGGAAAAAAAACATGACTATGATATTGGATTTGGCATATTTAAATAATAATGGTTGGGCAATTCTATATGGGGTCATTTTTGTAGCAAAACTTTTTACAAATGTGAGTGGAGATTTGTGTGTGTGTAATCAGATTTGTAAATGTGTACAGGAATCTGCAAACGTGTATTCAGATTATGTTTGTGTAATCAGAATTATATGTGTAAAAACAAGATCTGTATTGAGATTTGCATGTGCATTGAGATTGTCAATATGTGGACAAATCTGTAAATGCCTAAATAGATCTGTGAATGTGTAGACAAGTCTGTAGATGAGTACATAAAGCTGTATATGCATAACCGTAGATCTTTAAATGCTTATATGGACAGGTCATCAGTTACAAGTTGTTGTATTTTTACGTGTGACTGCTGACACGGCAGAGATCTGCAAATGTGTGTGGCGATTTGCAAATGTGTGTGGAGATTTGTATGTTTGCCTCAGTAGCAATACAGCCTACATACCACCAGGCGGCGGTAGCATGCACTGATTTTAAGCGTGACATACATTGATCGGCGGGTAACCGAGTGTATTATGGAATGCCATTTAAGTAAATATTAAAGAAATAAATATGGCTATGTAAAAAATATATATAAATATATAAATGCGTCAATATATAATTAATTCGGTTTTTGCTTAAAAAACTATACAAAGATTATATTTATTTCAGGGGAATTTTATTTTATAATTCCACATTTACTTATTTCAAGGGACTTGTCTTTCATAATGCCACATTTATTTCATAATCACACGTTTCCATCTGGCATATTCAAATGAATGGGGTGTGGTTATCTCACAGAATCACTAAATTTGAATATACGAAAAGGGTGCAAAAGATTCTGTCAGATGGAAAAGACAGTAGGCTACAAAAACATTGTCTGTTTATCAATTAAAAGAACACTAAGAACGTACTCGTGTTCTTGAGAAGAATGTTCTTGCCAAATGTCCTTGAGAGAATGGTCTTGCAAGATCGCGAAGACAGAGAGTGTACCTATCTAGATTGAGATGCATGTGTGCTTGGCTAGTGTGCAATACCCTGGGCTCAGACTGTTTAAGCAGCAATATGAAAACACTAGCATTATCAACGCAACATTTGATACACTTTTGCTGTGTTGTGTTTGCGTGTTACATTTATGTTTAAAATAGGCTTTTACAAATTCATAAAGTTAAAGACAAACTCAAAACGAGTTTGTAATTTCACCCATATCATAGCATGCGTATTAAAATGCTATTCAACGTAAAACGTGTTACGATGCTCCTGTGTGAATTGCCTTGTCTGTACCTTTATATATACACTGAACAATATTATAAACGCTACACTTTTGCCCCCATTCAAGATTTAAGACTTTCTCTATGTACACAAGGCCTATTTTGTTCACAAATCTGTCTAAATCTGTGTTAGTGAGCACTCCTCCTTTGCCGAGATAATCCATCCACCTCACAGGTGTGGTGTATTAAAATGAATATTGCACAGGTGTGCCTTATTCGGAAAATGTGCAGTTCCATCACACAGCACAATGCCACAAATGTTGCAGGTTTTGAGGGAGCGTGCAAGGAGTGGCATAAAGTCACCCAACAGCAATGTGACAGATTGGTAGAGAGCATGACAAGATGCATGAAAGCTGTGATTAGTCATCAGGGGTTATTCCACCAAATACTGATTTCTGAACTCTGAAGTCAACATGGTGATATTTTTATTTGGAATTTGGGAGTAATTTTGTCAGTAGTTAAAAAGGTTGATTTTACTCAAACACATACAGTGGGGCAAAAAAGTATTTAGTCAGCCACCAATTGTGCAAGTTCTCACACTTAAAAAGATGAGAGAGGCCTGTAATTTTCATCAAAGGTACACAGAAAAAAAAATCAGAGAATAACTTTTTCTTTAAGGGGCTCCTCTGTCCTCCACGTGTTACCTGTATTAATGGCACCTGTTTGAACTTGTTATCAGTATAAAAGACACCTGTACACAACCTCAAACAGTCACACTCCAAACTCCACTATGCCCAAGACCAAAGAGCTGTCAAAGGACACCAGAAACAAAATTGTAGACCTGCACCAGGCTGGGAAGACTGAATCTGCAATAGGTAAGCAGCTTGGTGTGAAGAAATCAACTGTGGGAGCAATTATAAGAAAATGGAAGACATACAAGACCACTGATAATCTCCCTCGATCCGGGGCTCCATGCAAGATCTCACCCCGTGGGGTCAAAATGATCACAAGAACGTTGAGCAAAAATCCTAGAACCACACGGGGGACCTAGTGAATGACTTGCAGAGAGCTGGGACCAAAGTAACAAAGGCTACCATCAGTAACACACTACGCCGCCAGGGACTCAAATCCTGCAGTGCCAGACGAGTACATGTCCTGGCCCATCTGAGGTTTGCTAAAGAGCATTTGGATGATACAGAAGAGGATTGGGAGAATATCATATGTTCAGATGAAACCAAAATAGAACTTTTTGGTAATAACTCAACTCGTCGTGTTTGGAGGAGAAAGAAGGCTGAGTTGCATCCATAGAATCACCTATTGTGAAGCATGGGGGTGGAAACATCATGCTTTGGGGCTGTTTTTCTGCAAAGTGACCATGACGACTGATCCGTGTAAAGGAAAGAATGAATGGGGCCATGTATCGTGAGATTTTGAGTGAAAACCTCCTTCCATCAGCAAGTGCATTGAAGATGATACGTGGCTGGGTCTTTCAGCATGACAATGATCCCAAACACACCACCCAGGCAACGAAGGAGTGACTTCGTAAGAAGCATTTCAAGGTCCTGGAGTGGCCTAGCCAGTCACCAGATCTCAACCCCATAGAAAATCTTTGGAGGGAGTTGAAAGTCTCTCTTGCCCAGCGACATCCCCAAAACATCACTGCTCTAGAGGAGATCTGTATGGAGGAATGGACCAAAATACCAGCAACAGTGTGTGAAAACCTTGTGAAGACTTACAGAAAACGTTTGACTTCTGTCATTGCCAACAAAGGGTATATAACAAAGTATTGAGATTAACTTTTGTTATTGACCAAATACTTATTTTCCACCATATTTTACCAATAAATTCATTAAAAATCCTACCATGTGATTCTCTAGATTTTGCCTATGATGAAAATTACAGGCCTCTATCATCTTTTTAAGTGGGAGAACTTGCACAATTGGTGGCTGACTAAATACTTTTTTGCCCCATTGTACATATGCATAGTAAAACCAGAGAAACTGATTATTTTGCAGTGGTCTCTTCATTTTTTCCAGTGCTGTATATGAGGCATTTGAGCAAATGCACCTGATCCACAGGGCCAGAATGAGATGGAGGATGGCAAGGCTACATCATGTTGGCACTTGGCACTTTCTCAATGTAAGTGATGGAATAGTAACCAAACCATTTTAAGTTGAAAACAATGGAAACCACAACCATCTCATCTCATAAATGCCTTACTGGTTTCCTATTAGCAACTGATTGGTTCACTGTTTATTACTTCAGGCTGAAGAGTTTTCAAAGATCCAAATAAACTTGAACCAGAAATTATACAGTATTGCAATGACATCCAACCACTTCAAAGTGAGTTAAGTGTTTAGTATGATCAGTTATGTACATTTTATGAACAACACAATGTGGAATAATGGTCTAAAACCCTTTATTGAACAAAATCAAACAGAATTATTTTCAGAAGATGGTGGATATCCATGCTTCCAGCATCCTGTGGCTGTCATCACCCCATTTTGACAGCCTGTAGCTAGTTGGGATATTTACTGGACCTATATCCAAGGCTGCCAACACTACAGAAGTCTGAGTTCACTATCAATTACTCTTTGTTTTCAACACTGATCAAAGACTTCAACATGATGAAAACAGATCTTGGTAGTGGACATAACACAGTAAATAACAACAATAATGTAGGATCTGAGCATTAACAACTACAAAATGAATGTATGGTCCATTAGAAGTGAATGTGCCTAGATATTGAGAATAACAGAAAGTTAAGATTCTCCCTGGGTTACACTCTGGTAACCACAGGAATGTTTAAATTGACCATTTGGTGTGGGGGTTAGTGTCTTGGCTTTGCTAGGTAAACACACCCCTCAAGGTATTTAACAGCTTGTACCCCACATTACAGTTGAGAGAGTAGAGAGAGACAAAGGGAGTAGGGATGATTTTGAGTCTGTAACATCATGTGTGCTAATAGACTATCAATATGCTACAATAAACATTGAATACTCTCTCCCTTGACAACCGAGTATGCGAGTTATTATTACTACCACTATACGACATGGCTGATTTCTAACAATACCAAATAATGTAACTGTATAATATTCCTGCACCATGAGGCGCAGTTCAACAGCCACCACACCGAGGCAAGGTGCGTAATCGAGCGCACGTTTGGCATGCCCAATGGAGATAGATCCATATTTCTGAAGACTCTCGAAGACTAGAAGTCACATCAGACTGGAAGTCAGATCAGGACAGTGTAAATTCACATGGCAGTTGTTAAGGGAATTACGCAATTCCAACTGATTTCAGCCCTCCACTCTGAGGGCTGAAATCTCCTCAGCAGTCCCTAAATAAAATATTTATGTGAATATGACTGGTAGAAGATTGTATAGTCATCATATGATCGATATGACATTTTTATAAGTGAAAATCAACTACAAAGCTAAAAAAAGCTGTCCGTCTACTGACAATTACAAATTTGCCGTTTCTCAAATAAAATAAGCAAATATTCTGTGACTACAATGCCCATTTCTCATCCCAAAAAAATTTGGATTCAGATTTAAATATACCGTTTACCTGAAATAAGAAAAGTAAAAACGTACACTTGCGAAGTTTGACCGGCAGTCCTAGCATCTTAAAATTACTTGATAAAAGGGGCAGATCCAACACATCCGTGCATTTTAGGCATTCTTGCATTCTTTGGATAGGGACAGTGCTTGGGCCATGAAAGATGAAAGATCAAAAGGGTTCACAAGAACACAAGACTGGACAAAACGCAGATTGATAAACAGCCATTGTCGTTGTTCATTGTTGAGATGCGTGCAATATCTGACTGCCCAAAAAGCATCTCAGAATTATTGACAGGACGGTGATGCCGTATGGGCTCAAATTCAGAACATCCTGCCTTGAACTTCCATTTGATTCAGGTAAGTGCATAAGGCATAGTTGCTTTGTAAAGGGAACAATTACTTTTGTAGTATATATGTGTGTCCGCTATCTAGACATTTGTTGTATGTAAACCAAATTTACATGACTCGTGTGGACACGAGTGATGGCAAAATGTTCGATACAGTAGATTGCTACAGTCCAGATGTAGCTACTTATGTGTGTTGAGTTAGCAATTGTTTTTGTAAATAACAGTACTGTAACCTCATTTTTGCCAAGTTAGTCTCATACTTAATCATTGTTAATAACAAATGCTACCAGTCACGTGTATTGTGTTAGTTAATCAAGGTAAGCAAGTGCAACCCTAGCTACCAATAAATCATGTATTTATAAAATTTTGTCCGTACAGTAGTTGCTTCAGATAGAATTTGCCTTAATTTTTGGTTTGCCAATTGCTTGAATACTGACTAGTTTACAGGTTACACGTTTTTCTTTGTTCACCACAAGGATATTGATGTAGCAGGATACGTGTGAAGAACTGGTGCCCACTAACTGTTGGTCATCCTGGTCTACAGGCACTGTTGGAGGTGCAACAGGCAATAATTACCAGCAGAGCAGGTAGCCTAACCACCAACCCTTCTGTATAATGTATGGTGGCTGACCAAGTAAGCTTAGCTTATACAAAAAGGATGTACTGCTTTTATTATAAATGTTGCCTTGTGGAAGAGATAAGGATGTCAGGCCGGACTCCAATTTCTCTTACTACAGGTGTGTCTGTAAGACAGTATAAAAGTGCATTGACTTGGATTCTCCTTTACCTATAACTGTAGAGCATATGATTAGGTGAATATTAGTGAGAATGACAAGCATGGATCACTGGAAAAGTACTGTCTATATGTGTATGGAGGTTATGTGCATCCCACTGCCGGTTTTTGCCTCTGAAGCTAAGCAAGGTCGGCCCTGAGGTGGGAGACTACATGTTGCTTAGGTGTACTGAAGAGGGTGCTGTGATTTTGATTGGGTGTAAAAGGGGTGCCCAGCCTGTTTGCAATCACCTTAGGGCCCATGTCACTGATTGATTGTAAGAGAAGGGGTGTTTACCAGTGTGATGACAAAATGTAATACCATATCTGCATAGCTACCTAAACATCCCCATCTTCCAACTCGTTCATCTACTCTCCTTCCTCTGTATACGTTCCCTAGGTTGATGCTCTAAATTAGAATTTGTTCTCAGGCACCTTACCTGGTAAAATAACAGGCTAAGTAAAATGAAAATCTCACCTCCTTCATCTTAATTGCTTTATTTCTTTTTACTGATTCTGTCCATCCATCAGTCACCACAACTGTCTTACCTATTTTTTTTCAGAGCCCTGAAGTTGCAGAAGGACAGACAAAGCTCATTGCAACGGTACTGGGACTGAAAATTTGTAACAAAACATGCCCTCACATCACTCAGTAATTGGCGGGAAATTGGAGAGTAGGCTGGCTTTTTAGTCTTTTGATAGTTAAAATTATCCAGGTAACATGGTGAAACATGTCTCTGCCTTTAAGCACGGCACCTAATCCTGAATACTACTGTACATTGCTCTGTAAAATAGTGTCTGATTAATTACTCAAAACATTTGTACAGATTAACAGTGGGTGTGATGAACAGTGCCAAATAAAAAAGTTAGCTGTTTTTGATCCCAGGGCTTTTTTTCGGACTATCTAACTTAATCCTGGTCTAGTGCAGTAATACTTTTTTGGAATTAAAACAGTTTTGAGAGTTCACGATTTTTTAAAAGAAGCCTCCCAGCTAAAATGAAAGTAAACGGGTCAACGGATATAGCATTCGAAATTATGATACTTTCACTTTTCCAAGGTATTTTGATATAAGTAGTTTTATATATGTTCTCCAAATTTATTTTGGTCAAAACAAGCTTTGTATCAATAGTTCACTGTTTATTGCGTCTGGAAAATATCGAAGCAGTTGCCGCGCAAATGAATCTGTCTGTGAGGTGGCTGTATCCGTAACTGTCTTTGTTTTCATAACTGAGGCTCACGTTAGCTAGTAAAGACGACGGTCTCAAACAAAAATGCCAGCAAGTTGTATTAGTTGCTAGTAAACCGATGCACACCTGTCTGCGAGTAGGATTTATCCTGCAACCAGCTTTCTTCACTAATCTGGCAACCAGTTTTGTTTACTAAACTGGAGCTTACATTAGGAGTGGAATCCATTTTTTCCTAATGCCATCAAGAACCTCAATGTGTCTGTGGATGAGGCTGAATTAGCTCCAGCGGGTGCAACAGATGGCATTGACTTTGCAACAAATGTAATTGAAGAGGCAGAGACTCAACTCTCAATAATGACACATTATTAACAGCAGTTGGACAAGTCTCAGTTCTGTAAATAGGCATGTAATAGCTGTTGATAATAGCTAGGGATATTTCTGTCGTAAGTCCCGTTCTGCATGAATAGTATGTGGAGGTACAGAAATCATTACTACTATGGAGAATTGGCACGATTTTAATACTGTTGGGAACGGTCATGTCAATAATTTTCCCTGACTGATATCATTCCAGAATAATGCCTGTCTTTTAGATAATTAGCTTGATTTTAGTTTTGACTGCACAATCTTGAAACATTTTTTAAAAATGTCCATTAATTATGCTGGTTGCTAGCTAGTAAACTCCAATGAGGTCCTTATCTACAGTTCATTTGAGTTCACCGTCAAGAACACAAGTTTGGCCAATGTCTGAGGCTTCAGACTCGTGCAGTAGTTTCTTGACAGCAGGCCAGCTAGGGAGAAAAGCCTCTCTGCGCTCGCTGCCCCGCTTGGGATGCTAAACACAATGCAAGCTACTTTAGCCAGGCGGGGAAAAGATGTAGAGTTTTCTTTCCAAAATCGAATAACATCTGCGTCCAGGTTCTGTCTCGGGATGAGAGGTAATTTTCGACTTCCCCTTTGGCGTCTCTGGTTATGTGTTGCTGCTCGCTGAAGTATGACCTGAACAGACAAGCTCTGGTGGGTGGGGTGTCGGTCTTGTGTGTCCCGCTGGGGACATTAATTTGCTAAGCTTCTTTTATGACGTCGCGGATCACCCCGAGTTTGTTGCATACAGACTCATCTCGGATTATCCATTCTGCCTTGAAACGGGGATCTAACACTGATGCAAAAATGTTTATCAGTATATTCCATAGCGAATTGACACATTGTTTGCCAATGTTTGTGCAAAAGCAGCAATGCCCATTGGAAGTGCAGCGTGAGTGTCATCGGTGAGGAGGGATTTTATTTCTGTGACGGCAGGGAGGATCATCACCAGGTTCCTCTGCTCCTTCTGCATTTTGTCTGTGAGGTCTGCCAGTGGTGTCAGCACACTGACAAGGTGCGTCAGCTGGCGTACTTGATTCAGGGTGATGTTAGCAACATTTGATTTGAGTTTGTTTTGCCTTTTTGGAACATCCAGATGACCGACTGAATCATCCGTAGCTGGCTGCTCCATCGAGTGGCCCATGCATTTGTGGGGCGGACACTTAATTGGTCCGTTTTTTAATTGGTCATTTATTTAGTTAATGGATCAAACATGGACAGAAATCCAACACCCGGTTGAGCTGCGCTGGCAAAGTGTTGCATCCCTTTGTGTTCTCCTTTAGTCAGCAGTTCATAGTTCATATTTTAGGCCTACAAAATGAATTTGTTTGAATATTAGGCTATATTTACTTAACACATTTGTTACAAGTTACCGTATTCAACTTGCTAACCTTTTGCTTTCTTCCCATGTTTTTGAGAGGTGTCTTTTTAGATTCCAAAATGAATCTTTACTGACTGAAACAATGTCACCACATTTTGTATCATTGTTAGTTAGTTTTAAATTAATATTACACCTGTATGACTTCTGATTTTCCTTTTTGAAATACTAGGTGAACTCCATTTTGACTGAAAATAGTCTACTGTTGATGACTTTGCAAGACACAGATGGAATCTGGGTCAGGCTTGCGAATGCTTCAGATTTGTGGTGTGAGCAGAGCTAAATTGGAGCGGGACATAGGGCGATGCACCGTCCTTTTAAAAATGTCACTCTGCGCTCTGTACAAAATCCCTGTCCAGCATTCTCCGCTCGCTCCCGCTCCACTCACAAGCTCTGGTCACTAGACAGTGCGACTCATGTGGAGGACATACATTCAAATATTTTGAGAGCAACAACATATGTTAATTATTTGTGGTAGATTCCATGATAGTCTTTTCACTTAATGAGAAAGTTAGTTATCGTCACCTTTATTGATAGTTATTGTATGTATTGATATATATGAAGATGGCGCCAGCGATGGCTGCCTCTGGATTTTGCTCTGTAGGGCTTTTTGTGTTCATGTCTATTTGTCCAGTTTTCTGCAGTCCATCTTGGGTCACATTTACCAGAAATGAGCTAATAAATCAGCTGTGCCTACATTCCACCACTTTTAGTTGATCCTGTGACTTTCCCAGAGTTGCTAGTTGGAGGTGCAGCTGTGCCCTCTGGTTGGAGAAGCGGATGTAGATGGGAGAAAAAGAGCAGGCGTGCTTGTTAAGCTGAGACAGCCGGGTTTTCGCACAACTCTGCCATCAATCCACCTGGCGAATGTTTGCTCTCTGGCCAAAGAAGGAGATGAACTGCAGCTCCTCATCAGAACTAACTCGGACTTCTGCAGATCTTTTTGGCTCTCCGAGCACATCCCGGACAGCGCAATTCATCTACCAGGATTTAATCTCATCCGCGCGGATCGAGTCAAGGAGGTAATGGAAAAAAGAGTGGAGGAGGACTCTGTCTCTACATAAACAAAGGATCTGGCACTAACGCCAGTGTTGGTAAAATAATGCAGTCCCCACTTGGAGATATTATTAATTATCTGTAAACCGTTGTATTCACCACGGGTGTTTTCTTTGTTAATTCTGGTCGGCGTGTACATCCAGCCACAGGCTTGTGTTTGCGAGGCGTTACTACAGCTGGCTTACCAGTTAATTAATGTGAAGAAAAAACATCCAGACTCTGTGCTTATTATTTATGGGGTCTTCAACTGAGCAATCCTCAGCTGTGATATTTCAAAATACAGACAGCATATTAATTGCCCCACCAGGGGCACATTGGAGCACTGCTACACAATATTAAAGGATGCCTATCGCTCTGTCCCCCGTGAAGCTCTAGGACTCTCTGAGCACTGTTTGGTTCACCTTATCCCGACCTACTGGAAGAAATTAAAATCTGTCAAGACTGTAAAAAGATGGACCAGGGGAATAACAAGGTGGAATTACAAGCCTGCTTTAATTCTACTAATTGGAGTGTCTTTGAGGCTGCAGCCACAGACCTACACGAACTCACTGACACTGTGCCATCTTACATCAGTTTTTGTGAAAACGTGTGTGCTGACAAAAATCATCTGCAAATACTGCAATCAAAAACCCTGGTTAACAGCAAGACTCAGGCAGCTTCATCAGTCCAAGGAGGAGGCCTACAGAAGTGGAGACAGAACCTTGTGCAATCAGGTCAGGAACACACTGACAATGGAAGTCGAAGCAGCAAAGAAGATCTATGCTGAAAAACGGTCAAATAAACTTCACAGCTAATGATCCTTCGTCAGTGTGGAAAGACCTGCAGGTACTCACTACAGGAGACCACCCCCCTAGACAGCTGAATATCAGCAACTGAATGAGCTGAATGGTTTTTTTTTTATCCCCCACTCCAGCACCATCTTCAAACAGTCCCCTTCCCCCACTGCCACTCTGTCACCTCCACTCACTGATCCCCCCACTTGCATTAACGATCTGTGAAGAGGGTGTATGGCTGCTCTTTCAGAGGCAGAAGTCCAGGAAGGCTTGTGCTGAACAACTGGGCCCCATCTTTACAATAATGTTCAACAGATTTCTGGAGTTGTGTGAAGTTCCCTTGTGCTTTCAAACGCTCCACAATTATCCCGGACCCCAAAAAACCCTTGATCACTGGATTGAATGACTGCAGACCTGTTGCCCTCACATCTGTGGTCATGAAATACTTTGAAAGATTAGTGTTGGCCCACCTGAAGGACATCACAGGCCCCTTGCTAGACCACTTGCAGTTTGCCTACCGGGCTAACAGGTCTGTGGATGATGCTGTCAACATGGGACTGCACTACGTCCTGAAACACCTTGACTCTCCAGGGACATATGCAAGAATCCTGTTTGTGGATCTCAGCTCCGCGTTCAACACCATCTAAGACATCCTCCGTACCAAACTCATCCAGCTCACTGTGCCAACCTCCACCTGCCAGTATATCACAAAATTCCTGACCAACAGGAGTCAGCATGTGAGGGTGGGGAACCCCACTTCCAGCACCGGGAACAATGAGTACTGGCGCACCCCAGTGTTGCGTGCTCTCCCCACTGCTCTTCTCCCTCTACACAAACAAATGCAAATCAAGAGACCCATCTGTCAAACTACTGAAGATTGCAGATGACCCTACAGTCCGGGACAGTGACGAGTCTGCCTACAGACAGGAGGTTGAACAGCTAGTCCTCTGATGTGGTCAGAACAACCTGGAGCTTAACATGCTCAAAACATTGGATGACTTTGAGTTTCTCAACAACCCTGTGTCTGTTGGAATCCTTTATGTTTCTGGGATCCAGTATCTCCCAGGATCTAAAGTGGGAGCCCAACACAGATGCCATCATTTAAAAGGCACAGCAGAGGAGCTACTGATCCACTTTAACACAGCCATCATCCCATCTGTTCTCTGCACGTCCATCACTGTTTGGTTTGGATCTGCCACGAAACTGGAAAGGAACAGACTAAAACGGACAGTCAGAACTTCAGAAAAGATCATTGGTACCAACCTGCCCTCCATCCAGGACTTATACATAACCAAAATCAGTAAAGAGGCAGGAAACGTCACAGCAGATCCATCACACCCTGGATACAACCTATTCCAGCCCTTCTCCTCTGGAAAGCACTACAGAGCACTGTACGCCAAAACGAACAGACACAGGAACAGGAACAGTGGGGAGAACAAGTATTTGATACACTTCTGATTTTGCAGGTTTTCCTACTTACAAGCATGTAGAGGTCTGTAATCTTTACCATAGGTACACTACAACTTTGAAAGACAGAATCTAAAACAAAAATCCAGAAAATTACATTTTATAATTTTTAAATAATTAATTTGCATTTTATTGCATGACATAAGTATTTGATCACCTACCAACCAGTAAAAATTCCGGCTCTCACAGACCTGTTAGTTTTTCTTTAAGAAGCCCTCCTGTTCTCCACTCATTACCTGTATTGCCTGCAACTGTTTGAACTCGTTACCTGTATAAAATACACCTGTCCACACACTCAATCAAACAGACTCCAATCTCTCCAAAATGGCCAAGACCAGTAGACCTGCACAAGGCTGGGATGGGCTACAGAACAATAGTCAAGCAGCTTGGTGAGAAGGCAACAACAGTTGGCACAATTATTAGAAGATGGAAGAAGTTCAAGATTACTGTCAATCTCCCTCGATCTGGGGCTTCATGCAAGATCTCACCTCGTGGGGCATCAATGATCATGAGGAAGGTGAGGGATCAACCCAGAACTACATGGCAGGACCTGGTCAATGACCTGAAGAGAGCTGGGACCACAGTCTCAAAGAAAACCATTTGTAACACACTACGCCGTCATGGAATGAAATCCTGCAGTGCATGCAAGGTCCCCCTGCTCAAGCCAGCGCATGTCCAGGCCCGTCTGAAGTTTGACCATCTGGATGATCCAGAGGAGGAATGGGAGAGGGTCATATGGTCTGAAGATCTTTTTGGTCTAAACTCCACTCGTCGTGTTTGGAGGAAGGATGAGTACAACACCAAGAACACCATCCGAAGCATGGAGGTGGAAACATCATTCTTTGGGGATGCTTTTCTGCAAAGGGGACATCACGACTGCACCGTATTGAGGGGAGGATGGATGGGGCCATGTATCACGAGATCTTGGCCAATAACCTCCTTCCCTCAGTAAGAGCATTGAATATGGGTCGTGGCCGGTTTTTCAAGCATGACAACGACCCGAAACACACAGCCAGGGCAACTAAGGAGTGGCTCTGTAAGAAGCATCTTAAGGTCCTGGAGTGGCCCAGCCTGTCTACCGACCTGAACCCGATAGAAAATCTTAAGAGGGAGCTGAAAGTTCGTATTGCCCAACGACAGCCCGAAACTGGAAGGATCTGGAGGTCTGTATGGAGGAGTGGGCCAAAATCCCTGCGGCAGTGTGTGCAAACCTGGTCAAGATCTACAGGAACGTATGATCTCTGTAATTGCAAACAAAGGTTTCTGTACCAAATATTAAGTTCTGCTTTTCTGATGTATCAGATAATTATGTCATGCAATAAAATGCTAATTAATTATTTAAAAATCATACAATGTGATTTTCTGGATATTTGTTTTTGATTCTGTCTCGCACAGTTGAAGTGTACCTATGGTGAAAATGACAGACCTCTACATGCTTTATAAGTATGAAAACCTGCAAAATCAGCAGTGTATCAAATACTTGTTCTCCCCACTGAATGGATCACACCCACTGACATTATATAAATAATACCGGCACAATAATATTTATTTCCAGCACCCTTTATACCCTTCTCATTGCACTACTGTTAACCAGACTTACTATGTTGTTGTTTGGTTTATTTTATGTATTTATGTGTACTGTATATTGCTGTCGGTGACTCTTGTTTAGTGTCTTTTGTTTATGTTTTTTATGAGTAAGCATATCGTGAGTCTGTTTAATCCAGAGTCAAATTCCTCATATGTCTACACATACCTGGTGAATAAAGCTGATTCTGATTTTGAAGTTAGTAGATACTGGTAAAGCCTATTACTGGCTAACACGCTGTTAAAACGTCCAGTGGCAAACGGCATACAGTTCATAGTTGCTCTTTGTGGTGGTGAATTTAGTAAGAAACGTTGGTCATTTTAACTATGTTAATGTCATTCATGAATGGCCAATTAGCTGTTAAAACTGCCTGTGGCAAAAGGGGCTGTACTGACTGACACCTGTCGAATGTACAGCTCTGTGGTGTAGTGGTGAATGAAAGCTTTCCACGTGGGCGATCCGGGTTTGAGTCTTGAGAGGTCAATGCTTTCTATTGGGGACCGGCTGAAATAGTCCAGTCATTTTTAGCCGAAATGGGGGTCAATCTAGGAGAAATGACAACAGAGGCAAACCACTGATTTTGTATCCTCTGTATGTCCTGAGTAAGGGGAATAAAGCCCCAAAGAATCCCATTAGGGGAAAGTTTTGAAAAAGACATAAATAGCCTATTCATATGCCTATTCATTTTTTTTCTCATGTGAAAAGGCTATATTCTTTAACCTTTAGATATCACCATGAAAGTTGCTGAGTTGATTACTTAAATTAAGAGAATCAAAATATTACACGTTTTTTAAAAATGTTTTGATAACATAAGCAAACGGTGCATAATAATGTATGTGCTAATTTGCTTAAATACCACAACATACTGTATCTAAATATTGGATATAGCCAGGTGAAAATATCTTGTAGAATCTTGTTGACATATCAGTAAAAGACTATAGAGGCAAACAAATGTCACCATAAGGGGCAGAGATTGTCATTCATTCAAGGTCCTCTCAATTGTCAATCAACTGTCTGTGGAAGATGGAATATGTTTGCGATTTATTAAAAATAAAACCTCAGTCATTCGTTTCAGTTGATTATTTCAAGTTTAATTATGTAGATCCACTGGAACAATCATCCCAATATCACAAAAGATGAACAGATTCATGTCATGACAGACTGCTCTGGCATTACATTGTTGCTTTCCCTTCTTTATGCTCTTCCCTTCTTTCCCTTGTCAGTTCCTGAAAATCTTATATCGAATGCTTTAAGATACATACAAAAACAAGTTGTCATACTAATTGTAAAACTCTACATTGTCATGGCAACCATAGTTCTAGGTCATAGTTGACAGACCTTCTGACCTGAGCTACCCCGGTCTCTGTCCTGCCCAAATGGAAGAAACAGAGGAGACACAGGCAGCTTCACTTTGGAGCCATCTGTACAGAGCCATAGATAAGATTGGTTTAAGGCCTGGCACCTTCAGTTGTAGCCATAATAACAGGGCATGCTGACCTAGGTCTTCTTCTATACATGGCCACCATAAACAGTCTAAAGCAAAAATAGGCCTAGTCTAAAACAGTCCATTTATTACAGTTAATTAGCAGAATAATGAATAAATACGGATACGGTAATAAATACATTTTTAACATGTCACTAAACTGTCAATTTTACTGAAACTGATTTCTGCTTTACTATGTTTATTGTGTCATTTTGTATATTGTTTACTTCATTGCTGCTGTGACTCAATATCTCCTGCATGGAGGTTAAAAAAGTGTATTTTATCTTACAGATGGACTTGAAGCGGGGATGGCACAAATGTGGCAAGGGATTTGGGCCAGTTAAGACAACCCTACTTCCTGCTCCTGAGAAGCTCATGAAGGTCATAAGGTGCAGTTGTAAAAAAAACAATATAGATGCATCCTGGCCTGTGGACACTGCAGGGGAGTGAGCTGCACAAACTTAATGCAGTTTTTCCAGCCACTTTTATTTGACCTAACTTGTCTCCTGTTCTTCCTTCAGACTCATTCCCCAGAAACAGTCCCATGGACCCAGCCCCAAACCCCATGTGTGTAATAATAATTAATAAAGGCTTTTAAAGTACTTCTTCCTGCCTCTAGGTATTAATGCTCATAGGTAGCCTAAATGGCTTCCATTCAGACCTTAACATTAAGTATTTTTCTCTTATATGTCAACAAGACTCAAGATATTTTCACCTGGCAATACCCAATGTTTAGATCTTTTGTGCTATTTTTGCAAATTAGCACATACTTAATTAGATTAAGCAACATTTACCCATGTTATCTGTCAGGGGAGCGCGAGAGGGAGTCCAAGAAGGAGGCAAGCGCAGTGGTCCAGGGTAAAACTTTTAATTTAGAAAACAGTAAAACAAAACAGAGTGCCGTGCACTACAAAAACAGAACAAGCTGAAAACTAGGAATAAATATAACTATCAAAATAGCAAACATGGAACATGACAGCAAATAATGACCGACCAGGACAAGGAGAAAAGGGCCAAACTAAATACACAGACTATCAAGGAGAACAGAAACAGGTGGGGGCAAAACACAGGTGAAAGGAGTAAACTGATTAACTGAAACAAGAACAGGAAAGACCAAATAAGGACATGACAAATCACAGACATACAGAAAACATGAAACGGGACGGCTCCAGCAGGCTGGGACCATTACAGTTATCAACTTCAAAAAACTTGTAATAAATGTTTTGTTTGTCTTGATTTAAGTAATCAACTCGGTAATTTTCATTGTGCTATCTGAAGGTTAAAATGTTTACCCTATTCACGTGAGAAAAAGAATGAATAGACATATGAATAGGCTATATTTGGGTCTTTTTCAAAACTTTGCCCTAATGAGATCCTTCTGGGCTTGTTTCCCCTTACACAGGAAATATTGAGGATACAAAATCATTTTCATAAAATGACTGGACTACTAGGCTTTTCAGTACAGGACGATTCCGTATTATACGGGACGGGTGGCAACCGTAGTTTAGATAACTTAATTAGTTAAGCTACTAGCTAGCCAACCAACCACATGTAGGCTGACAACTAACTGTGCTTGAGTTAGTTGCCTTAAGTCGAAAACACTCGGCGTTGTATTACTCATTGGTGATGAAGTCAAATATTATTATACAAATAAATGTTATTCTCACATTTGAGGAATGTGTCCTAGCTACCAATAGACTCCAGTCTAAGAGGCTCCCGTCCGGATATTCCATAAATCCCACCAAGCGAGCCCTCTGAAACCACACACACGATAATTTCGATTGAACGAAAATGTGTGTAAAAAATTTGTAAATACAAAATGCAGAACTTTAAGAAAAAATAATTGTTGTAAATGTAAGTCAACACTTGTAAATGTTAAGCAACAGTTGTACATGTTTTATGAATTTGTGTTTTATTTGTGAAATATGTTTTTACATATTCACTGATTTTATTTATATTTTTAACATATTGTTTACATATTTACAGATAATGTGTTAATTTACCCAATATTTTTTTACATTTACAAATATTTTTATTTGTGGGTTATGAATACACGCATGGATTTTCTAGATATATTTACGAATATTGAGACACATCCATATATACAGATGTTGTGAGGTAGTGCATTGTTTATGGAAAAAAAGTGGTTTCATGTGGAAATTTTTCAGGAGATCATACGGAGACCTATATTAATACACTGTGGCCTTCCCATTCTGGAAAACTGAAATCATATAATTTCAAACGCTATATACATTGGCCCATTCACTTTCATTTTAGATTGGAGGCTTTCTTAAAAAAAATCCTAAACTCTCAAAACTGTAATAATTTCAAATAATAATGCCTCCACAGTCCAGGATTAGGGTAGATCATCTGAAAAAAGACACAGGATAAAAAAACAGCAAACCTTTAAGGAAATTTGGTAATAACCAGACAAACTGAACAGTATCAGTTTTGTTGTCACTCACCTGCCTGATATCATTCTTCATCTCAGCCTCTTTCCAAGTTAACTGTTTGCAGCCCAACCCTCTGTCCTCAATTCTGGCCATCAGTGTTCTGATCGTGATGTTACACTGTGGACCCTGACTGCTGAGAACCCTAACGGGATAAACATCCTTAAAGTATGCCACTTATCCTTCTACTACTACCAAACATGCATCTGTGTATTTAAATATTACATAACATTACTTGGGTACTGCATACCACAGTCTCCAACACACCCTCCACTTCAGTCCTTAGTTTTAATGCTGCAATTGTTAATGCCGGGGGACAAGGATCAGTCAGATTTCTGTGGTGTGCTTTTGGATCTAAGGAATACCACTGCGAATTTCTGTGGTGTTCTGTTAAATCTTAAGATAACCTACATACTTGGACTGTGTTTTCGGATTACCTGTCCTGATGTTTCCTAGTTGTCCCTACTCAAATTCCACCTGGTTGTATTGCAGATCTACTCAGTGATGATGTGCCATCTGGTCACCCTTATTTATCCACCTGGTTGTGAAGCTGATCTAGAGTCTTCCTAAAACACTCAGCCCACCTGTTTTACTGACCACCAATCGTCGGAACATGCTAAAATATTGGCCCAAAAAGGTTTTGTATTCATATGAATTTCACCCAGAAAAGCCGAAGAGGACCCCTCAAAGTCTGGCTCTGCTGAAAGATACTTCTTAGGTCTTGTTCCCCCTAGTGATTTTTTCATAGTCACTTTGTGACAACTACCAATGCAAAAAGGCTTCTATAAAAAGAATGTATTAACAAATAACACCAGTGGGTGAGTGGAACAACTAATAACCCACCCAACATACGGTCTGTATTCCAGTAATAAACCCTCCTGCTCTGATTTGTATTGAACACTGACACAACTACAGCATGAATATTTACAGATGACAAAGGAGAACCACTAGATAATAGACACAGAAACTACAGCAATCAGTGTTCAATTTGAAATCAGTGCAGACAGTCTTTCACCCAATGGAAGATCACAACTTCCAGGAATGCATTGGGTGGACAGCCTGGGAGAACATCTGATGAATCACAAGACCAGCCATCAACCAGTAAAACCTTTTTTCTTCTAGTCCAGTTTGTTGCATATATTACATTAAAGACAAAATAAAGATGTTCATGTTGTTTACTCTATCACCTGAGTAGTAATATAGAATTATAAACTGGTTGTTCAAACATGAAATGTTGATTAGCTGTAAGTTCTCGTAGAAGTTAGTAACAAGTTTATAGTAGTAATACAGGGCATTTCAGGTGTATGGCTGATATATAATGTAAAGAACTTTATCCAGGTGTTCTGTGTCACATTGTGCCTAATAACCAACCTTATTTTTCATATATTGGTCATGTACTACACCCTTTTTAAATATCTTACATTACCATTGATTATTCAGAGACAATTTAGGTATGCATATTGAAGAATGACTGACAAACAAAAAGGTCATTCAAATAATTGTATTAAATATAAGCACTGTGAGAAAGTAGGTCTGTTTAGGTGTATTTTAATTCTAAAGGACACAACACAGAGTAATGTTTCTTTGCAAATGTATGTAACTTTCTGTACGTACATTTGTTCAACCACAGGAAAGTGGTTGAACATTAACTCCATACATCCCCCATACATTCCAAAGTTTGGGACTAGGAATAGGGAGGTTGGAACATACATTGCCCTTATACGATTGGATAACAGATAGAAAGTGGAGGGAATATGTTCTTGTATATATGGGCTGTTTAAGACAATGACATTTGGAGAAGCACAAAGACATTTGGAAAGATCAAGAAAGATTGAAAGAAGGCTGAACATCTAAGACAGACATGTACTATATTTTGTGAATAAACAACCTGGGTCCGACCTTGGGTCCTTTATTATTCTGCAAAAGAGCGAGAAGCCAACAGCACTCAGATTTTCTTTATCACAATAAAAGCAATCATTGAAATGTATCAGGCTATATAGTTAAAATATATAATCTAGTCTGTGGAAAAGAACAGACGAATAACATTGGAACGGACATTAAAGATAAAATGTACAGACTAGATTGTTAACTATATTACTTCATATACTTCAATGATGGCTTTTACTTTGAAAAAGAAAATCTGTGTTAGCGCTGCTAGCATAATATCCTGCTGCTAGGAGAACGGTAATAAAACCTTGAATGGCCATCCCTACATTAAATGCATGTCAAACACATAAAGAGGCCATTAGGCCCATGAACAGCCCAACCACAGAACAGCATCCATCCAAAATGTGTAAAACAGTTCTTGTTTCATAAAGAGGACGAAAAAGGCCAATATTAGCTATTATGGAAACCAGTGAAGATTTATACCAAACTAATTGGTTGTTTTTCAGATGTTGTGAGATTGGCCTGAACTATAGAGGTGCTGGGAGCAGTAAACTGATTTAGGAGAACATAACCTGAAAACGGTCTGGTCCTCCGTTCCCTCAAGGTATTTAGTGTTTTTCCCTCTGAACCCTCTTGTCTAGGACTGAAAGAAAGTCAACAAGAAATAAAATGTTCAGACTACCAAAGGAAAGGTACTGTAGATGTACTGTGTTCGAATCTGGACTACAGATTACATGGTGGATGGATTTTTGCAGTGGTTGTCAAAACTCCACTGGAACCCCCAGTCATTCCATGTGTTTGAAATACTCAACTGCTTACACAACTGATCTAATTAGATTAACATTGCCAAAGAAAGAACAAATTAAGAGTTAACAAGCTCTTGAATTGTAAATTGGGTAGTTCAGGGCTTTAACCAAGTTTTCCTCAAGCAGCTAGCTGTCTTACATGCTCCAATCACCTCTCCCTCCACAAATGTTTACATTTTGATCAACAGAAGCAATAAAGGTTAGGCCTTGCTCAAGGGTAAACTAAGATCTTTCATCTGGGGAATTTTAAACAGCACCTTCTTGCTGACCAGCCTAACACTCTGTTCCCCCTTATGACTGGATGATGTGAGCAGAGAACTTTCACAGGTAGATGTATCCACAGTTTCCACCACCCTTGATATATGAACTCCTTTAAGACCCAGTACCTGTGGTAGTCTGCAGCATCCAAGCTCTGAATAAACAGACAGATATGGTCATTGATGGGATGGACAGGAACAGTAAAGTCATATAGCCTATTTAATACACATGAATATAAGCCAATAGATTGTAATTAAACATTTGATTTTACCAGGTAAGTTGACTGAGAACACATTCTCATTTAGAACCACGACCTGGTGGAATACTCACAATGGGAGGAGAGCAGATAAATGAGCCAATTGAAGGCTGGGGATGATTAGTTACCAATGTTGTTATGATGCCCATATTTTATATTTTGCCATGCCATGGTTTAAAACCCATACCCATCAGAACAATGGGATCTGTAGTGACCAGTCAGGACCCTATTTAAAATCCCATCGCAATGTTCAGGACACTTAAAGCAACGTCTGGTCTCCCAAATATGGACCTACCCTGTTAACTTGAGAGGCAAGCCAGCAATTGGAGACTGAGAACTTCTGTAGAAAAGTTCAGTATGCCATGCTTCTCATTCTGACAATAATTCATGTAATCACTACCTGCTCTTCTGGGTGTTATTGCCTGTTGCACCTCCAATGGTACCTATAAACCATGATCATCAAAATTTTGTGAGCACCGGTTCTTCCCACTTCTTTTTCTGGTACATCTATCTCCTAGTGGTGAAAACAGAGTAATCTGTAAAAGAATCAGTATTCAAGCAATTGGCTAACCACGAATCAAGGGAAATTTGTTAATTAAGGCTGTATCAGTATCTGAAGCAACTACTGCATGGACTAAAGTTAATAAATACATGATATACTGGTTGCTACGATTGCACTTGTTTACCGTGATTAACTAACACGATACAGGTTGCTGGTATTGTACTGTTATTTAGCAAAAGCAATTGCTAACACAACACACACAAGTAGCAACATCAGGACTGTAGCTAGCTACTGTATCATACACTTTGCCATAACCCATGTCAACACAGTGTCTTCATGTTACTTTGGTTTACATACAACAAACATCTAGATAGCTAACATACATATAATATGAAAGTAATTATGTTCATTACACAAGGCAACTTTACTGAAAGCTCTTACATGAATCAAATGGATGTGCAGACCATGATGTCCTGAATTTGAGCCCATACCGCGTCACCGTCCCGTCCAGGCGGTTGGCAGCTTCTCAATAATTCTGAGCTTTTTTGAGAATTAGACATCGCACAAATCTGAAAAATTAGCAAAAACAATGTTTACTGTCCTTTCTATCTGTCAGAAATATTCACACCCTTCTCCTATATTCACATTCAGTGATTCAGTGCTACTGTTGCTTTTGTCTGAAATTGTGAGATTAACCACACCCCATTCAGTTAAATATACCCAGATGGAAATGTGTCATTATGCAATAAACATGGCATTATGAAATACAAATACGAAAACTTGCAGATTATACACTGAAAAAATTTATAAACGCAACACTTTTGTTTTTGCCCCCATTTATCATGAGCTGAACTCAAAGACCTAACACTTTCTCTATGTACACAAAACACCTAATCCACTCAAATTTTGTTCACAAAGCTGTCTAAATCTGTGTTAGTGAGCACTTCTCCTTTGCCAAGATATCCATTCACCTCAGGTGTGGCATTTTAAGTATTGCATAGGTGTGCCTTGGGCTGGCCACAATAAATGGCCACTCAAAAATGTAAAAATTTAGCATTTAGATTTTAACATAACTTTATTCATGAGCACTGTATGGATACGCGTCGTTTATTTGGATGTCACAAAATTATAACGTGTCAGTGAATTGGATTAGCTGAGGCGATACCAAAAAGGTCAAACCGCGAGGAGTGACAGTGCCAGCAACAAACCTGCCACTCCACAGGCCACACCCCCCGCAGTTGTCACAAAGGGGGAAATAAACAATATACAACAAAACAATTTTTGAACCAGGCTGTAAACAAGTTTATTTCTGCTGTAAAGTTGGGCATTTTGACATTGAGATCTATGGAATGGCCTTTTGCAGCCAGGATCAAGTGGCCAATCGATGAATCAAAGTTTTTGGAACTTCCGGGTAGGCTTCATTTTTCAGCCTCAGAGTTTGCCCTTTGGATACCCGCCCATCAATGTGTCACGATTAAAATGAGTGCGTGCTACTGCCGCCGGGTATATGTTATGTAAAGCCAACAGGACCAGAATTTTTGTGTTCAAATGTGATTGTTAAGCACCTACTAAGCAAATCCCTACAGCTGTTAAGCAAATGCCCGTGCCTGTTAAATTAGCACATGCCCCTGTTAGCAATGCCTGTTGAACTAACATGTATATTTGCGCCTGTTAAGGTAATACCTAAGCCTGTTATTTAAATGTCTACACCTGCAGCCAACGCCTGCTAGAATAACGCCTGTTACAGTGGATGTCCACAATTTAACACGAAACCGACCAACAAAATACAGCGAATTGAGAGGCCCATCTGAGTTGCAACTGATGATTTGTCTGTATACGCATTTGAATATTTGTTTTCCCATTAACCGCTTTATGTATGCATTTACCGATTTGTCAAGACATTTACAAATCTCAATACACTTACAAATCTCAATACAGACTTTGAGATGTTTTCACACATACAATTCTGATTACACGTACACAGTATCTGAATACACGTTTGCAGATTCTTATGTACATTGACGGAAATTTTTTCTTGATCACCTGCTGATTTTGTATGTTTTCCCACTGACAAAGAAATAAACGGTTTATAATTTTAATAGTACGTTTATTTGAACAGTGAGAGAAAGAATAACAACAGCAAAATCCAGAACAACACATGTCAAAAATGTTATAAATTGATTTGCATTTTAATCAGGGAAACAAGTATTCTGAAAACATGATTTAGTACTCAGGGGCAAAACCCTTGTTGAAAATCAGAGGTAAGACGATTCTTTTAGTTGGCCACCAGGTTTGCACACATCTCAGGAGGGATTTTGTCCCACTCCTTTTTGCAGATCTTCTCCAAGTCATTAAGGTTTCGAGGCAGATGTTTGGCCACTTAAACCTTCAGCACCCTCCACATATTTTCCATGGGATTAAGGAATTTGGTCTTTGTTGTTCAAACAATTATTTGTATTGTTACATTGTTAGAGGGTTAATTATCACTAATTAGGCAAATCAGGGCTGTCATAGTCGATAAAAGTAGAACATTTTTAAATTTGTTTGTCCTAAACATACAGCTCCGCAAAAAATTAAGAGACCACAGCAGCTTTTTCTTGAAAAGGGAAAAAAAAAATGTAAAGGAAATGTTGAGTGAGGAACAGACACCTTCAACTTACAGTGGTCTCAATTTTAACCCTTCCGTTCCTGACTCAAAACCTTTTGACTTTTTTGGAAAGGAAAGAAAAAAGTGCAGTGGTCTCTTAATATTCTCTGTATATAACAAAGTTGATTTGTTCTGTCTTCCTTTCTCAAGAGATATAAAAATATATTGTCTTCATGTTTTCATCTTCATCCTCTTATCCGGTATCAGGTCGTGGGGGGCAGCAACTCGAGAAGGAGACCACAAACTTCCCTTTCCCGAGCTACATTTGCCAGCTTTGACTGAGGGATCCTGAAGCATTCCCAAGCCAGTGTCGAAATATAATTGCTACACCTAGCCCTGGGCCTACCCCGAGGTCTCCTCCCAGCTGGATGTGCCTGGAACACCTCCCTAGGGAGACGTCCTGGGGGCATCATTACCAGATGACCGAACCACCTCAACTGGCTCTTTTCGATGCAAAGGAGCAGCGGCTCTACTCCGAATTCCTCACAGATATCATTGCCTAATACTGGTTAGTCAACCAACGTCCACTTCAAACCAGTAGGTAAGCAACAATTACATTTAATTTCCCTATTGAAGGTAAAGAGAAATGGTAGGTAATTCTTGACCTGATCCAATGGAACATTTGCACTGCTTGCATAATCAAATTAATGCCCATTTTATACAATATTGCCTGTCTCTTTTTTGTTTTACTATTCCTTTCTTAATATTTATCTATTACCCTTATACAGTGAATTGTTTTAACATTATCATAATGTCCATCAAGACATTTCATTTTCTATTTTAGGGCACATTTGTACTGTTGGAAATAATTATGTGATTAAATTAAATAATTATACAAAATTAAAAAGTGTATCTGGCCTTTTGGCTACTCCCATTGAAATTCATAAAAGAAAATGCATTTAATTTACGGCCTTTTTAAGTCAGCAGTTAATTCATACAGTACAAACAGCCAAAAAAATTATAATATCAAGTAACAACAAGATCATGTTGCATAGTGGCTAGGAAATTAGATTTTTCGACAGTCAACTTTAATTTGTCCTACCTACAAAGGTTGTGAGCATTATAGGGTAAAACGGAGTGTCATTCCTTTAAAGGTCACAATAACTGATACCTAAAACCATTCAAAAGGTAGTCACATTTGTTGGAGTTAAATTAAAAGCACCCTGAATGGCCTTAACACTAATAGTGGAAACCATCCACAAATCAAAATTAAATCAGTTTTAATCTGAAATGAGTAATTGAATAATTGTAATGTAAAAAAAAAACATCAACACAACAAGGGTCAGTCGGTTGGTCTCTGTTTTGGTCTCGTTACTCCAAATTACCATGTGCCAGAAGCTGTGAGGTATGTCAAGGTGTTGTCGGGCATATTGTAACCAGGCTTTTTTGTGGCATTGTTGCAGTAAAGGCTTCTTTCTGGCAACTTGACCATGCAGCAAATTTTTGTTGAAGTATTGTTGTATTGTGCTCCTTGAAACAACCACATCATTTTTATCCAAAGCAGCCTATATTTCTCATGAGGTTACCTGTGGGTTTTTCTTTGTGTCCCAAACAATTATTCTGTAAGTTTGGGCTGAAATCTTTCTTAGTCTACCTGACGTTGGTTTGATATCAAGAGACCCCCAAATTTTCCACTTCTTAATTAGTGATTGAAGAGTACTGACTGGCTCATGCCTGAACAGTTTGAGTCACAGACCGACCAGACTATCCCAACCTGACCTCATTGGAATATGAAAAATGTAACAAAGGTTATATGGGATGTTTTGGTGTTTGGGATGTTTTGTGTAAATTCATAGTAAATTATACATTTTAGTAGCATTTGTAACATATCATATGGTTTCATAACGCGATACGTATGTATAGTAACATATAAGATATGTTTAAATAGTGTTTCTAGAACAGTATGTTACATTTTTGACAATGTATTATACATTTTGGTAGCACAAATGAGGTCTTACTAAAATGCACAGAATAAGGGGTGTTCACTTGTGTGTTTCACATAAATCAGGTCTCACCTAAACATACAAAATCCAGGATGTAACTTCTTGTATGAACTAACTTAAGTGTTTTTAAGACTGTTGCAACAAGTGGATCATTCTCGTAAGCATACAGCAAAGCCAGTGTCAATTACAATAATTCCTCTTACATTTTTTATATTCATTTTCTCCATTGTCCATGAGACATAATATTTAAATTAGCTACCATAATTGGACGTTCTTCATTATCCATACTTAACATTAATCTCCCTGCAGGTATCTTGATTTGTTCTACCTTCAATAGGGAGATGATCAGGACATTTAGGAAATGTACAAAATGAAGTTTCACAGCTTCCTTTATTCTCTGTATATACTACTTTTTTAAGGTTGTTTTAACATGTCCCCTTAATGAAGTGTCAAAAATGTCCTAGCAGGGTTGTGTAAAATAACATATATATATGTGTAAGTCTTGGTGCTATGCATACTGTATGTATATACACTGCTCCAAAAAATGAAAGGAGCACATAATCATCATAGTATAACACCAAGTCCATTAAACTTCAGGGATATCTATTTTTCCAGTTAGGAAGCATAAGCGATTGTGAATCATTGTCATGAGATTTGGTGCAAATGAAAGTGACAATCGGTGCACTGGAGAGGCTACAGCAAGACATCCCTGAAAAATGGAATGGTTTAGCAGGTGGTGGCCACAGACAATTGCCCTCTCCTTATCATTCCTGACGGATTCTTCTCTAGTTTCGCATTTTGCTAGTGTCCTTGTCACTTCTAGTGGCATGAGGCGGCACCTGCCGCTCATTCAGTTTGCATAGGCAGTTCAGCTCCTCCAGGATGGCACATCCATATGTGCCGTTGCAAGGTTTGCTTTGCATCTGTGAGAAAGTATGTCTGTTTAGGTGTATTTCAATTCTAAAGGACACAACACAGAGTACTGTTGCTTTGCAAATGTATGTAACTTTCTGTACGTCCTTGGAAACAGCACAAAGGAATATGGTTGAACATTAACTCCACACATCCCCCTTACATTCCAAAGTGTGGGGGACTAGGAATAGGGAGGTTGTGATATACATTGCCCTTATACGATTGGATAACAGCTAGAAAGTGGAGGGAATGTGTTCTTATATATGGGCTGTTTAGGAC
>JACXGJ010003999.1:0-11373 GCA_016801105.1 Esox niger
TGTGTGTGTGTGTGTGTGTGTGTGTGTGTGTGTGTGTGTGTGTGTGTGTGTGTGTGTGTGTGTGTGTTCGTTTCCCAGTCCATCCCCTCTTATGGGAGATTGCACAAGGAGGCCCGGACCCTGGCTGTGTTCCTGGAACTCCCCCCGTTCCCCCCCGTCACGCCAGACTGCCTCCTACACCCCTCTCTGCTCACCGTCCGCTACCTCACCGAAGCCAACCTGCCCGGTGGGTCTTCCCAGCCAACAAAACAGTTTTTCACTGCGGTTTCACAACCCCACAAATGCAACGGCGAACATGATGTCGACCGCTTTAATCACCTGCATTCTTTTATTTCTTCCTAAGCCACTTAATTTCTCATGGATGTTGGTCTTTACCTGGGTTATTCCGTTTTTCAGTTCTTATTTCTCTGTTTCAGATGAGTTGCACGATTGGGTCTGCAGGATCATAAAGAAGACTGGATTGGCGTCTGACCTGACCTTTGAACCCATGCGATCCAGGTCCCCCCTTCCCCTCTACGACATCCAGGCTGCTGCCCTCATCATCATCGCCATGAAGCTGCTTTTCAAACTAGACGACCACATTGAGTGGTAGATATCCTGTCCTGAAACGACAGAAAACCGCCCATTACGAAATGTTTAGTTGACCGCTAAATCGACATCTTGCAAACCTGTGGGCCGTCCATGGGTGCAGATGAAAGCTTTCAAGGATCTTGAGGGATGCTTTGTGGAGGAATGGTTTAAGATCCCTTACATTGTTCTAGAAATAATTTAGCTGTTGGAAACGGGGGTGTTTTTATAAAGTTATTTTCTGTCACATTTTTCAGTGATGTACACACTTTCACCCCACTTTAAACCGCCTGTCAGCTTTGTCAACCGTTTTGCATACATTTAGGACATTTTAAAATGCCCTCAAACACTAAGGCCTTCACTCATTCTGCATCATCCAAGCCTCCTTATTCAGTCAGAAATTGACCTCAGACTCCGTGATATTGCACATTTATGATCGCTTACTCGTATCTCCAGTGTTTTCTTCTTTTTGTGTTCAGGGATTTATCCAATTATTCAGCTGACCGGAACAAGGACATCCCAGGTAAAAGCTAAGCCGATCGACTCATCTTGTGTGACTGCATTGATTTTTCTAGAGTCTCATTTTTTAGGTGAGAGTTTTACTGTCACAAAAAACGTATTCACTTTGGTTTGTTGGTTTCTCTGTTGAATATGTAGATGACACATTAGCGACAGGTTCTCTTTGTCAGTAAAGGTTATTATAATTTCTGGTTATGGAGGAATGTGGTGTGTGCTGTTTGTCTGCATTCCTTTGTTCTTTGACTATCCCGACATCACACGCCGGGGACAAATGTGGGGCTGACAATTTCAAAGTCTGACAGAGACCACGTTCAGTCCAATATGAAAGACTTGTATGACGTCCGTAAATGCCCAGAGGCAGCAAGTTGTGTTGACCGCTAAGGGTCAGTCTGCCGTGGAGGGTCTTTGTAATCCATTCCATCGGTGAGCAGAGTTAAATCTGGTCCTCCTCCCTCTCTGTGTTGCCAGATGGGAATCATTTCAGCCTGAGGAGGTGGTACAGGACCGTTCAGTCGGCCCTCACCAAAGCCGCACAGACTCAAATCAACAACACGGCCAAGTGAGTCCCAAATGGCCCGCTGTTCCCTACGGTTCCCACGGGGCTGTGATGACGAGCAGTGCCCTTTGAAGGGATCGGGGTGCCGGTTGGGCTAAGGTTTACGCAACCGCCTCCCGTTTCGCTAGCTCCCTCAGCCGTTTCTCTCAAGGCTTGGCTGGTTTCATTGACCCACCTTTCTCTTTCCACAGAAAACGCTGGAAGTCTGAGAAACCGCTCTACCCCTCCAGGAAAGACAAGTCGGTCATTCTCAAAAGGAGACGTAGGTTTCACCCAGAAGTGAACTGCCTGGCACCCGTTGTTGTTTTGTGTATGAAATGGGCCGTATAAATGCAGGCCAAAACAACACGCTGGTGCTCCTTCATGCAGCTCGGTTGACTTTTGTTAAAGGTCAAGGGCAAAGTAGTAACAGTCGCTCCACCCCTGTTCCCATGGGGGCCGGCTCCCACTGTTATACACAGTGTGTTTTGTATGTGTATATTTGTTCAGGACTGGCGTAGGTGGATATGGGTTCCTTTTGGAGGGGGTTTGGGTTAACCGCAGAAGCCAGGTTTCAGTTGGAGTCATGAGGACATCAGTAAATCTCTCCTGGTATTGCTAGTATCTCCTTCTGTTTCCAATCAGACCACACCCTACCCCGATCCCCTCGGCCCTATTTCAATCCTGCCTCTTTCACACACTCGCCCCTCTCACCCCCTTGCTCTCACCCGCTCCTCTCTTTATGTTCCTTTACATTCTCTTCAGGTATTGCGGAGCAGCTTCAGTTGAGTTTCCAGAAGTTGTCTCGCTCCCCCACGGACCCTGCCCCCTCCCCTCCCTCCAGTTTCTGTTTCCACTGGGCGGAGGAGGGGGAACCAGACCGGGACGGGCCCAGCCTGCACCACCAGACTCTGGACAGTAGCGTTTGTCGTAGAGGGGAGACCCTCCAGCCTTTAAACCCAGAATACTGGTATGCAGCATCAAGAGCCTGCAAGACCAGGTGTGGTAATACTCAGTACTTATAGTTTGGGTTTTATCTGGTATCAACAATACGTCACATAATTGGAGCCATTAGGCATAAGTGCCTTGCTCAAGGGTCACACACAAACTAGTTGATCACATTTCCTGCTCTGGGATTTGAACCAGAGGGCAATGTGGTGGGGGGGGTTTGGACTGTCAGGGACAGTCCTGCGACGCCACTTTCTGTTAATCATCAGTGATGTCCACGCATCCAGTTAATACGACCAAGCTACACTGCTGTGCGTCACATGAGCGTTTAATTGCCCTGGTTTGGACTAGCTTCATTTTCCGCTGACTTGTACCTGGATAGGTAATCAGTCTTCTGATGTCATGACGTGACCAGCTTCTCATGACGTGCCCATAATGGCGACCCTCATCCTCACGCTTTCTCAGTCTCCATTCCGTTACCTGGTAGTTTTAGAGACTGACTCCGCTCCAACCATCTCAAAGGCGCATGTTGTTTCATTTCATGGGGCCCCTCTCTTAAGACTGTCTTTATAAAACACAGCTTAACATCAGAGTGTGGCTGACGGTGGTCTGTAACGGTCTGCATCTCTGATGCACATTCACGGCGTACTCAATGCTACTTCCTCATTCCTCAAACGCCGTTTCTCGTCTGATGTACAAACAATGACAGGTTCCTTTCTGTGGTTTTTGTTTTCCATGTCAGAGTTTCCACGAGTCACTACACGGAGGTGGAAGCCACTCTGCCCAGGATGTTTGTGTGGCTGTTGGACCTTTTCTCGTTTCTTCTGGGGGTGAAACCTGGCTGTGTCTATGACCAAGTACAGAAGTTGGAGAGATGCTTCCTAAGGAACAGCAAACACCCGCCTGGGGCCAGAACTACTCCCAGAAAGGCCCAGGCCAGTAAACCCGGGCGACGGCAAACAAACAGGAAAAACTTGTTCTAGGTTGCAAGAGAGACTTCATTGGAGCTAACTGCTGGGAAGGTGTTGTTTGGAATTGGGATGTGAATATTGTTTACTTTTTTGTCTACAGAAACGTTTATTGTTAAGTGTTTATGCATTTAGTAAAATTTTCCTCTCTGCATTGCCATTAAAAAATTCCCCCTGCAAACTTAAGTCTATGAACATGCTGTATTTACATTAAACTATTTTACGCTAGTAGTTTTGTTGATGTTTGTCCTAGCGCTGACTCAGTGGTTCAAAAAATATGAGATGATTCTGTATAATCACAATCAAGGTCGTAGTAGTATTCGTGAGCATCTCGCCAGAATTTCCTTGGTCAACGCTGGCTACGAATAACAACACAACGTACAGTTTACCTGAGGTCCTATGTACCTGAAACTCCGCCCATCTGTGTCACAGCAAGCCAATCACTTTGCCTATCACTGGTAAAACTCCGGCTCCCGCTCAGATCGAGGAAAGCTGACTTAACTAGTTCTGGACTCGACACAAGGTTGACTTAAACTTCCAGCATTTTGAGGATTTTTTAGTAGTGGACGGATCGGAATTACCGTTCCAACTAGAAAGTCCAGTCCGACCGAGCGAAATGACACAGGAGCTTGCCAAGTAAGTACACAGTCTTGGATCTATGAATATCTACAGCGCTCAACTGTCAGGTGCGCAATGACGTGCAGGGGTTTTTGGGTGACATACATTTGAATGGAATGGTATATGTATTATATATTTTCATCCTTAGAGTAATATAAAAAGTATTGTTTGCGTTAAGAATCGTCTTATTCTTCAACTAAATTGATGACGAACTTAGCCAGAATTTACTCACACGCCGATGCAACAATTCACCTGTCCCGTTTCTATACGTAATCTAAAAAATGGGATTTGTCTGCATGTACAGATGCTTATTCGTATTATAGTTAACTCTTATTGCAAGTTCAGCCAGTGTGTTTAAAGGGGACATCACGTTTAGCTGCATCAAATTTTAGGACGTAAATATAAAATGTATCCATTGATTTTTGAAGATTATAAGTTAAAATGCGCCATGAGCTTAGTGTTACTGTTGTATCCAAACAACCCCCAATATCAAGTTATATCTTTGCATCCAAAGCCCTCTGCGAATTTCAGAGTGGCTCCCTTTATCCAGCCCTGTCCCTCAGCTTTTTACAGAAACAGGAGTGGTTTAAACGTTTTGTTGTTGTTTTAGTTGCTGATTTCCGCTTTAAGACCTGTCTTGCTGGTAAAGCAGGAACATACAGTAGATCTGCCTGGAAAGTGATGTTCCTGGCGCGCATTCCTTCTGTTTCATTACTATTATAGTGCATGGCAGAGTTTCCCCTCCTTTTTAAACCTACTTATAAAGATAAAATGCTCTTAAAGATGGGTCGGAAATTTACGAGAACCCCTGCCCCCGAGTCCTTTAACCAGTTGATGTACTTAGTAGCAGTGTCCCCAACATTGCCCTACCTGAACATTCAACTATTGCAGAAAACAGAGGCGTCTAAATGTGAACCTAACACGTTAACCCAGTGTTGGTGTGTGCAGTCATGGGGGTTCGAAACCTGAACTTCATCTTGGCCCGTCTCGCCTGTCTGTGCAGAAAGAGGGGTGTTCCAGGTGAGCAGTCGTCATACGGTGGGGACCTGCAGCAGGTGGTCATGGGGGAGGATGATGCTTGGAGGGCCTTCCTGGAGAACCCCCTGACTGCTGCCTCTAAGGCCATGATGAGCATCAACGGCGACGAGGACAGTGCCAACGCCCTGGGCCTCCTCTACGACTACTATAAGGTATATACAATATACCTGCCCTTCAGTCAGTACTAAATCAACCATGTACATTGTTGTCGTCAAGAATGTCTGATAAAGATCTTTTTTTTTTTTTTTTACTTTTCTAGGTGCCGCGTGAGAAGAGAACGACTGGACAGGCCAAAACAGAAGTGCTCCTGGGTGATTCAGATCCAAATAAAATGTATTGAATCTCTTTGTTTTTACTAAAGTTGTTTTTTGAATGTGTGTTGAAGTGAAGTGAGCTGTGTCGGCGACTAACACTGTAAACGTCCCCTCTTCAGAACCTTCACCCAAGACCCTCCGCTGGCTATGACCACTCTGAGGACGGTGCCCCTCCACACTGCGGCCCAGGGAAGCACCCGGTCTGGCCAGGGGGAAAAGAACCGGGGCCTCTACCCTGCTTTGGAAGGGCCCTCCAGCCCTCCGCCATACTCCACCGTGGACCTGCACACCCTGTCCACAAGCCTCTCCCACAGGTCCCTGTCGGACGGCATGGCCTTCAGTCACCAGCTCAACCACAGCCAGTACAGCCCCCGAGCCCGGGCCCTGACCCCCGACGCCGCGTACACACAGCCCTACAAGAACAGCTCCGGTGAGGTAGGTCTTCTGGCTGTCATGGCCGGATCGATGGCCACGTGTATGCCCCAAAACGCAGCCGATTCACATGACGCCGGTCAAGAGCAGTGTACCCCGAAAATAATGGGGTGCCATTTGGGAGGCAGGCTGTGTGTGGCACTGATGGTCCCCTGGTTGGTGGTGTTGTGACCCACAGGTGTTCCCGGTCTCCGACCGCCTTCATGTGGCCTCTGCCCCCCCTGGTGGACCCCCCTACTGCAGCGGCACAGCAAGGTAATGTAGTCAGGTTAATACCTAGTTTTGTCAGTAATGTAGTCAGGCTGGGACAGAGACCATCAGTCAGAGTGGGTTCAAACGGTCAGAGTGGTTACTACCTAAGCAGCCAGTCCCTGACCTTAACCTCACTGACACAATATCGAACCAAACTGAACCCAGAATCTTCATCCGTTCTCCTGCCTGACCATTAAGGCCTAGTAAAGTCCGAACGTGATATGGTGTTTCTTGTTATTACATCATCACGGTACAGGGTGAATTTAGGCAGCCTGCAACGATGCAGGAGTGCTTTCGTAGTCCCATGACAAGCGGTCAGGACGTGCGTTAATGCTGCTGTATCTTCCCTCAGTCAACAATTCAGCTACCTGCTGGAGGCTCCCCAGTCTCAGCGTTCCAAGAGCGGCAGCGGTCAGATGAGCTACCTGAACAAGGGCCAGTTCTACCCCATCACCCTGAGAGAGCGCGGGGCCCCCACGGCCCCCCCAAACCTCAGCAGACGTGTCCGGGTAGGAGCTGCTCACTGTCGCTGTTTTCACCCCCCAACTGTCGCTCTATTTACCCCCCAACTGTCGCTCTATTCAACCCCCACCATCGCTCTATTCAACCCCCCCACACTGTCCCTCCCTCTTTCCACATCCTAATCATCTCTTTGTGGGACGTATGTTTCGTGCCGTTTGGAGCCGGTGGCGTTGGCTGGTTTTAATGTTGATCTGTGTACTCCAGAGTGTGGTGATGCTGGTGTTCGGGGAGGAGAAGTTCACGGACGACCAGCTCAAACACTGGCGGTACTGGCACAGCAGACAGCACACTGCCAAGCAGCGCTGCATGGATATCGGTAAGGGGCTGTCACACGCATCCACCCGCACACTCTGTGGCCACGTCTGTGCCAAGTGGGCCGGGAATTCTGCCAGACCAATGTCCTTCTAAGAAACAAAGTAGTCATTAATTCAGACACATGGACACCTTCCCTCTCTCTCTGTCTCAAATACCTACATGCACATATATTCACACACACACACACGCCAGAATACGGTCATCTGTACTTGGATTTTCAGAGTTGATTTGTAAACGTAAATTGTCTGTGAGGAAACAGTTTGGTTGTTGTCCCTGTTTTTTCTGTCCAGCTGACTACAAAGAGAGCTTCAATACAATCTCCAATATCCAAGAGATTGCATACAATGCCATCTCTTTCACCTGGGATAGCAAAGATGAGCCACGGGTAAGAGAGACTGTATTTATAGTGGCCGCGGATATCTTTGAATGTGGATTTTGAGCTATGTGGTAGCTTTCCATTGTTACGGATCTAAGATCAGCTTGCCCTCAAGCATTTGTGGGGAGAATTTTAAAGTGATCCGTTTCTAGAAACAACTTTAGCTCATAACAAATTTTTGCTTGTGGCCCAATTTCTGTGAATGTTTTGCCTGACAATATGTAGTTATGACAATCCCCAGCAGAGGGAGACATACACAACTAAATCAATAATTAACATTACTTAGCCTTAAAACAGCTGTAGTAGACCAAAACATTCAACTTTGATATTCTACTGACTAAGAAGAAATGTGGAATTGCATTTAAAATGACATGTCTTGATTTACTACACTACCCTACTATTTATGGCATGTTTCATGGCAGTTTTCTGTCTAAATGTACAAGTTTAATCCTCATATTTGGTCCATCTCTTCCCTATCAGGTCTTTGTGTCAGTGAACTGTCTAAGTACGGACTTCTCCCCTCAGAAGGGAGTGAGGGGTCTTCCCCTCAACCTCCAGATCGACACCTACAGCTGTGTTGGCCACGGTGACAGGCTAGTGCACAGAGCCTACTGTCAGATCAAGGTGTTCTGTGACAAAGGTGCCGAGAGGAAGATCCGAGATGAGGACAGGAAGCAGACTCACAGGAGGGCAAAGGGTCCGAAGATAACCACTGCCCGTGAGTTTATCCTCTGGTACATTCTACATTATAGTCATTTAGCAGAAGCTCACAGTTGCTGTCGAAGCAATTAATCAGTCCTTAGGTCAATCACGATTTTCAGTTCAAAGCATATTCACAATTGAATGACCTCAACAAACCCCATAAAGGCAAGGTCAGGGTGACAGTGTGTCAAGGAGAAATTAATCGGAAACAAAACCGTTGTGAGGAACCAGACACTCTGCAAAGTGAATATCCGATGGTAAAATCAGCAATAGCCCACTGGCCTCTGATGGCGAAATGAGTCGAGTTCCCCAGTTCTGGGGAGCCAGACTACATTCCTCTTGTGCCCCCCATGTAACCCCCCCTAAACACCTCTCTCCTGCAGATGTTGAAAACCCTGTCCTGCTGAAGCATGTGGACATGACAATGTTCAAAGACCTGACTGACATGGACTCCCAGCCCGTCCTCTTCATCCCTGAGGTCCACTACCCTGGAACGCAGCGCTACCACGTAAGACCCACCGTAAGATTTTAGGGCTGGAACCTTTCACTCTGTGGGGATTTTTTTGTACTATAAGTTGTTTTTTATTTGAACACCAGCTGGAGAAGGTTTTGGACAGAAAATGGATTGCAGGTTGACCCGAGTTACTCAGCAGCGCCAAACTTTCCATTGACTCTGGAGACGCGTATATTTTATGTTGCATGGTTCTTAGGACCAAGTTATATTTTTTATGATATGTACTTCCATTTGGTTATATGAAATTAACTCTTTGTTGGCTACTTTGGTGCCAATTCACAGAACAAGCGTAAGGTTGCTATAATCAGAATCTGCAGAGTTGTTTTTTTTCATGTTGGTCCCTCAAAAATCTGAGAAATGCTTAGTGCACAAAGGACACAAAGGTGTATGACAACAAACACAGATGCTGTAGGTGTGCTACTGCTACCCAGCCGGCTGGGTTTCATGGTAGTTGTCTTGAAACAATAGCTGCTGAACTAATAGGCCAAGTGAAGAACATTCCGGAGCTGGAACGTGTTATTGTCCTATAGGAGCTTTGGTTTCTCTTTAGAGGGTGTTTGTCGCTAAATAACAACTTACAGTGACAATGACAATTTTACATTTGATACTTATTAGCATTCTTTATTAGCTAAACTGGATTTACACAATCAAACAATGGGCTGTCAAACAATGTTAACAAAAACAAAACTATTGTGTTTTCCTGTAGGATTCACTGAGATCAATTGCAAATTCCAGATTTGCTCTAAATTCTTGTATAAAGCATTTGTTCACTATAATTAACCTCTTTTTGGTCGAAAGTATTTGAGCAATTATTGGAAAATGAAGAAAGTACACTCTATTCATCCTCAATGTGAACATATTTACATTTCATTGTAGAATTTTGTTGAAATGTGTATGTTTTCAGTGCTTTTTAACCACTGAAATTGCAATTGCAATAAAACAAGGAGTGCATTAAAATGGCAAAAAGTCAACTACTCTCATCTGAAATGTATCTAATTGGGACTTTATCATTCATCAGGCATACATCGCAGATGACAGTGAGGATGGGTGAGTATACCTTAAATGTCAAGCAGATCTAAATATAGACTGTGGTTGTACTGTAGTACATCTGCCACCTCACGACAGTCTTATGGGTTGTTATTATCTGCTTTCAGTTTGGGGCAGAAGAGAATCCTCCACTATGATGAGGACATCGACTCTGCTCCTCACAAGAGACCCCGGCCAGATGAACCAGAGAAAGGTAGATAATCTGTAGAGACACACGCAGACGGTTTGTATTCAAGGAAGGTGTTTTATTCCAGAAGGTCTGCAAGGGGAAACACGTGTTTCCCCCGGACGTTGGTGTACGTTACAGTTCAGAGAAAGGAAGGTATAATTAGGAAACAGAGAATTATAGGAGAGAAATAACAGAAGAAAAAAAAATTAAAAAGCAAAAGGAGGGGGAGTGGCCTCTTGCTGGCTTAACTAGTGGTTGTTGCTCTCTTGCTCCTCCCACCCAGTTCAGCTGACTGCATGTAAACAAAGGACACATGGCTTCTCAAGCCCTGTTTCTATATGGACGAAACACACACATACACACAACACACCCATACAAAACAGGTAAAAATGTACATAACATGTACGCGCTTGCGCACACAGACCAAAAGGCAAACACACCACACGTGGAGTTCGCTCTTTTTCTTGACATCGGTCCAAACGGTATCAGTTTTCTCACCCACGTGGCCGCCGGCGTCCTTTATAAGAATGATTAATGGTCGCCTGCCGGTTGGCTCTGACTCCCTCAGACTAATCTATTTTTAAGCAGGCTCACTGCCAATTCCCAAGACGCCAGCGTGAAAGGAGACCAAGTACAGTCACGTCAATGGGTCCAGTCCGTCCAGGGTTTTAAGGGGTGTGTCTGGAATGGCTCGCTGTCCCAAGCTCCGGTCTACAGCAGTGCACGAGGCAGTGAATAGGGCTCATTTTTGGACCCGGTCACTGCTAGCCGTGTTTCCCTGTCTTTCTGAGGGATAAGGAGGGCAGCTGTTTCTGCACGAGCAGCAGGATATTAGGGCAATGCCGTCGTATTTGATGGGATCTCACCTCGATGACCGGCTTCTAAGAGAAACCGACACTGTGGCACAACATGTGAAACATCTCACGCCCGCGTCTCAAAAACACCCTTGTGTGAATTCTGTCCTTTTATTGAGTTCCACTGTACCCCAATGTCAGGCTTACACCCCATTTAACACTTTCGGGGGTCACTGTGGTGGTAGCCTGCGTTCTGTTTCACGCAGCATGAAAATAATCCTGCAGCGACAGGAAATTTCAAGTGAAAGCCTGTTCAGGCACAGCGCTTACTGGGGTGAATCAAACTGGGCTGTTCTTGTTACTAAGTGGGAGAACTCAAAAATAAATTGTGATGTCAGGTGTATGGACAGATCGTCCTTCAGCAGAAATGAAATTCGACAAAATATTCTAATGCTTTCTTACTAAAAGCATAGCTAGCTTGCTGGGTAAGGTTGAGACTCAGCAACAGATCTTTTGGAAATGCTGTACTGCACCTTTTGGGCATAAACGTCCGTTGCAGTTAAGCCGGTACGTTATGTTGTTGACTATGTATACATTGCAGGAATTCTTTATCAGGAAAACTGCCTCGGATCGTTTGTGAACGGGATACAAGGGAGCTTCTCCTTGCTTTTACCAAACATCACTGCAACAGCGGGATGATCAAATTAAGATCCAGCGTCTGTGTCTCACTGGATAGTCGTAGC
>JACXGJ010003999.1:19858-49173 GCA_016801105.1 Esox niger
GTGGGGCGTCGGGTGGGGAGTGTGTGTGGGGGGCGTTCTCAACCCAGTACTTTCTGGAATGCAGGCCTTTGCATGTTAATCACATGGACTAAAGTCGTTTTTTGATTGACATGGCGCATGTCAGTTGCATGTCTATTTTTGGCGCCCAAGTCCAGTGTCACATTAGCTGCTGGGGGTATGGGGGTTGGCTACACCCACCAGCCACCCAATCTAATAGCTACCTTTCGCCTGCAGCGGGGGCCCTCCGTTCTCCTTTTCCTGCCTCTCCGCCCCTGTGAGGCAGCCAGCAGCCGTGCTACAGGCCACTGAGTGCTCGGCAGATGCCAGGTGACTGGGCTACAGAGACACATTCACATCTGTGTATCGGAAGAGCACTCTCAACCACTGTTCACCGACTACTGTCTGTGTGGTGTTCTCCACCATTTTGAGACGAAAACGATTCACGACATGGACAAACGGTCCATGGGATTTTCCCTAGCTCGTTATTGGTCATGAGATTGGCGTGTTTATATTTTGTTTCTGGGGACCCACGGCGATGGTGGAGCACTGAAGAGATTTCCTAAGATTTGTTTCTGTTGGAAATGGATTGGCATTCAGTTCGTTTGGGGTAAATAGGCGGGACTAAAGATGGACAGGCAGATCCATCTTTAGTCTAATGGGACGATCTAATGTCAGCGTTTCTTTATTTAACTGCTATTATGCAAAGGATAAACATGGGCAGGCTGTTCCCAGTCAACCGCTGATGTCCATTAGCAATGAATCCTCCTTGTGGACACCCATCAGGGTGTCCTAATGGCGCGTGGGGTTCTGGTCCAAAGTAGAGCTTCAGATAGGGGATATGGTTCCGTTTGGGACACACATATTGTGCCTAGTGGTGATTAATGGTGCGTCTTTCCTGTGGCCTCTTTCCCTCAGGCTGATCTAACGGACATCAGGGTGGTGATGATGAAGAGGAAGAGGCTCAACAGCGAGCAGTCCTGCTGCAGCACTTTCGAGTACAACGACCTGGAGGCCGCCGAGGCTCTCGTCAGCATGAGCTGCTGGGGTCACAGGTCGCCAATCCTTAAGCCACGCCCCCTGACCCCTACCTCAGACTCCTGTGACTCTCTCCTCCTGCACCCCGAGGTCATGGAGTCCCCCAAAGACCTGATTGCACTTTCGTCACTGGTAAATTGAATCCCATGATGTGTTCCTTTTTCGGGTTTTATTACTAACATATATTTTTCCTTTCTAGCTCAGAAAAGCTGTAGAATTAGAATGTCTCTCTTTTCGTTTCCTTTCTCCCCCCAGTGCATGACCCCACCACACAGCCCCAGCTTTGCAGAGACCTCCACGACAACAACCGTCCTCACCACCACCACCTCATTGGCTGGGACAGGCCCGAGACCAGTCTTAACCCGGTCCGGACTGTGTGCGGGTCTACCCCGCAGGAATAACACCCTCCTCGTCCAACGTCCTGGCCCGGCCCTGGAGAGCTCTGCAGGTCAGGAGCATCCTAGCCGAGCCATGGTGACCAGTGTTATCCGGCACACTGCTGACCCAGTCCTCTCACAGCCCAGCAACAACGTTCCACCTCAGTCCCTCATAGGACAGTGCACAAACACCACTTCCAACAGAAATCCTACTACAGTGTCCCTGGCCGAGACCGTTCCCATCCAGACTGAATCACAGAACGGCAGCAATGGGCCTTGGGTTACGGTATCGAAGGACCAAGGCACTTCATCCTCACCTGACACCAGCACAGGCCCCCCCCCTCCTCTCAACCCAAGGACCACACCCCTGCCCCCCTCCACCTCCCGGTCTTCGACACCCATCCCAAGCTCCCAGGTTCTCTGCCAGTTGTTTCCAGTCAGTGAGAGGACAGGGATGATCTCTGCTTTCGTTCAGGCAGGCCCGCTTCAGATGACACAGGGGAACCCTAAGCCCATACTACCCCAGTCGTCTTCCTCCTTCCCCCAGCCACTCCAGTTGGTGGGATCGACAGTGCCTCAGGGGACAGTGATGTTTGTGGTTCCCCAGAGCCCAATGTCCCAGGCCTCATCATGCCAACAAACTGTCATGACCCTGGGGAACACCAAGCTCCTGCCCCTGGCCCCAGCTCCAGTTTATATGCCCTCAGGGCAGAGAAGCAATGCCCCCCAGGCTGAATTCTCCCGCAGAAGGAACTACGTCTGCAACTTCCCGTGCTGTAAGAAGACCTACTTTAAAAGTTCCCACCTCAAGGCCCATCTCAGAACCCACACCGGTAGGCAACACCTGCAAATGACACTTCTAGTAATCAAATGGCAGTTCAATTAATGGTCGTGTTGAATGATGTGGTGTGTCACATTGCCTTGACGGTTTTCATTCCTCCCCTCCTGCCCAGGTGAGAAACCATTCAGCTGTCACTGGGAGGGCTGCGACAAGAAGTTTGCCCGATCCGACGAGCTGTCCCGCCATCGGCGAACGCACACTGGCGAGAAGAAGTTTGTGTGTAACGTGTGCGACCGTCGATTCATGCGCAGCGACCACCTGACCAAGCACGCCCGCCGACACGTGACCACCAAAAGGACCTCCACGTGGCCCGCTGAAGTCCGTGAACTGAACAAGATGACGGTGTCGAAGGGCCCATCGACCGGCTCCAGTCTTCCTCTCAGTGTGTTGGTCCCAGCCCCAAATTAACTTGGGCTCTGGGACTGCACAGTCATCTCAGGACAATATTCCACCAACAAATACACAAAACTAGTTGGAAAAATTCAACAAAATCTACAGGCTGCTACACATTCATTGGACAGGATACAAACTGAACTTGCACTGGATTATTTTTATTATGCTTGTTTTGTACTTCTTTTGATCTCTATATGTAATTATGTTTACTTATGATATGTATACAGTATGTAATGTTTAGCAAAATGTATGCAGTTTTTTTTTGCCAAAGCGTTTGCGTCGTGCTTCTGTGTTACTGTTTGTCATCGTGCTTGTAAATATGTATATGAATATCTATATATGAATGTTGCAGTATTCCAATCTCCATCTATTGACAATACATCAATACACATTATTGATATTTTAAAATATGTCAGTGGACAGTATTCCTCACTGTGATAATACCTACTTTGTTGCTTTGCATATTATTTAATAAACGTTTGTTTTAAAGTGCTGTTTTGATAGCTTGATTGTGATTTATTAAGGATATAGTAACCACTATAAATACCTCATATTATTACTTAATAAATATTAATCTTTAAAAAACTTACCATACTAATATTATGAGTAATCAATGTATGATTTATTTGTATAGATATGGTCGATCTTTGAAAAAAAGTACTGTCCAATCCTACACTTCGCTGTTTCGCTAGTTTTTAATGCAGATTCAATGGTCATTATTATAAATTCCATTGTTTTTTTTTTTATAATAAAACAGAAAACACCTAACCAATCTTGTCAGTCTGTTCGTTTTTTCTCAAAATGTGAAATACAGGGTGTTGCGATTTCACAATTTCTGCAGTGTTGACAACAGTAGGCTGCATATTTTGTTACGCAATCGCACTCGATCGCCTTTGAATTCAAATACTAGTCTCCCACACCACCCAGTAACAGCGATCCTCGAATCACAATGTAGGATTTTAGAGCGGTATAAAGGGGCGCGACCAATTGGAAACGCTACTATTATCAGACGATTTTAACTGGCCAACGCGTTACCCGCCCATTTGCCTTACTGACCGACTTTCTGGCCGGTGCAAGGGTACGTGCTGTTTGGGATCCTCGGCGTGTCCCCATTTTGCGCATGCGTTGGATATCGGCCAATCACAATTCAGGTGCAGTCTCAGCGCGGATTAGTTCTGCCTTCTTTGTCAGGCCAAACCTGTTGAACAAATCCTGGTAGAAAGTATATTTAATTTGATAAAGCGTTTATTTCTGTGCAACGTTATGTAGAAATGTTGCACAAAATGTAAATGGGTGAATTTGATTGTTGTTTCAATACAACGTACTCTGAATCTGTAGATCCGTTTTATTTCGCTGTTCGCATTTGCCGAACCGCGGTTCATTGAGAACATTGGCTTTGTAATTTAAACATTTCGTCATGTACGAATCCAAATCGTCTCGTTGGTTTTGTATTTCATTTCCTTAAAAGGTGTAGTTGTTTTTAATGAGACCCAATTCCTTTGTCCACACTGCAATTGATGTCCCTTTTGACATTTAAAATGTGTCTATTTGCCCCAATTGAGAATGGGAATAATTGTATATCAACAGCGAAAGGATTCAGTTAGTCGCAAAACTTTGGAAGAATTGCATTTTCTTACATTTCTGTCACGTTATTAACTGTTGATACTGCACGGGCTCTAAATTAAGCTGTATCATATGAGAAGGCATTAAAAACACACCCATCCGCTTGTGAATCTTGTATTAGCATTGATAATAATACACATTTGGTTCAACTAAATTACTGCAATAATCACAGATCACTAGCAATCGATTTTTTATTATAGTATGAGATGCTACAGCATTCATCCTGAAAGAAAGAATCCAGTCTGGTGACACTACGCTACTACATTCGATACCAAATGGAAAACTTTAATCTCTTAAAACCTCAACTAAATGTAATCTAAGCTAAGTACACCGGGAAGGTTTGCTACTTGATGAACCTTCAAATTAACTCGACAAAGCCATGTACTAAATTCTGATTGGGAAATGTCAACGCATGCGCAACACCAGGACGCGCCAAGGATCCCGAATAGCACTCACCGAGGAGCAAGGGCTACCATTAAAATGTAGGACAACACTGCCACTCTGAGGAAATAATGTACCATAGCGTCTGTGTGAAAACCTTTCAGATTTCGAGCTATATATGGAGTAAACTAATATTGAAGTGTGCTAAAATTATCTAAAATCTTTTAAGCATTTGCAATATAAATAGTCTTTCTTCAAGTAACAAAGTTTTGACATTCAGTGTGTCTCGTTATTTTAAATGTATGCTTACAAAAGTAATGTTTAACAATTTGATAACATTTGATGGTTTTGTTAAATCATGATTTCAAAATACCAACCTAGTAGGGTGGAATTTTGCACTACCCTTTGTGAAAAGCAACACCAACAATTTTAATTTAACATAAATATGTGTATAAAATGTATATGTAAATAGCAATACAGAATGATATTAGTAAAATATATATTTTCTAATCGGACTTCCATTTAATTTAGAATGCTAATGCTTTTACGAAAAATAATCCCATTGTTAGGGCGGATATATTAAGATTTCATTTCATTGGCACTTTGGTATACTTTCGCCGAAACTTCACTGGAATGGTTTTAACGCCCGCTGGTTGCTCAGTGAATACTACGTTAAAATCATATTTCCTACGTGGTGAATTCCCACGTGGAAATAAACGCACCAGTAGCATAATCGAATTCGCCCATTGGCTTAGAGCCTCGTGTCATCGTATGAGGAAGTAATTCTATAGTTTAAGGCTTGAAACTTTTCATTCTGCAACTGTTTTAAAGAATTTTCAAAAAACATCAGCTATGTCGATCATATACCCGACAAACACACTGTTGTGAATCCGGTGAGATTTTTTTCTCCAGTATTTGTGGTGAATCATACAGCACTAACGTTTACTAGAATAGTACAGTCTGGTTATTCACCATAATTTTATAACGTTTAAAACGGGTCTAATGACTGGTACAAAACCGCATTTTTGGTTAAGTACGGGCAAGTAGAGCATTGATCAGTAATGGATTTAATAAAAACATGATTTCCCCTAACAGCCTGTATTGTGCGACATTTTAACAGATTTTTGTATTCACCCAAGGGCGGGCGCTTGATCATATTGATCAACAATTTAGTCACTTGGTTCATTTTAGTGACGATTTTTCCCCAGAACGACAAGCTGTATTGCGTATAATCCTGTATTTAAAGTTGTTACATTACTTAAGGAATAATTTATAATTGTATACCTGTATTTGTAATCCACAATATTTTCATGATTGCACAATGATATTTTTGTGATTGAAACAGTAAAATGTTCTGTTTTGTTGTTCAGAGCTGCCCTGCAGAGCCATGGCGATGGACAGCATCCAGACCTCCATAGACCTGTCCCTCACACAGCCCATCAACAACATTCCACCTCAGTCCCTCATAGGACAGTGCACAAACACCACTTCCAACAGAAATCCTACTACAGTGTCCCTGGCCGAGACCGTTCCCATCCAGACTGAATCACAGAACGGCAGCAATGGGCCTTGGGTTACGGTATCGAAGGACCAAGGCACTTCATCCTCACCTGACACCAGCACAGGCTGCCCCCCTCCTCTCACCTCAAGGACCACACACCAGCTCCCCTCCACCTCTCGGACTTCCACACCCATCCCAAGCTCCCAGGTTCTCTGCCAGTTGTTACCGGTTATTGAGAAGACAGGAACTATCTGTGCGTTTGTCCAGGCAGGCCCGCTTCAGATGACAAAGGAGAACTCTAAACCCATAATACCCCAGACGCCTTCCTCCTTCCCCCAGCCACTCCAATTGGTGGGATCGTCAGTGACTCCGGGAACAGTGATGTTTGTGGTTCCCCAGAGACCAGTGTCGCAGGCTCTGTCATGGCCACAAACTGTCACAATGTTGGGGAACACCAGGCTTGTGCCCCTGGCCCCAGCTCCAGTTCACATGCCCTCATTGCAGAAGAGCAATGCCACATTAGCTGAATTCTCCCGCAGAAGGAAATACATATGTGATGTTCCCTTGTGTAAGAAGGTCTACTTTAAAAGTTCCCACCTCAAGGCCCATCTCAGAACCCACACCGGTAGGCAACACCTCCACATGACACTTCTAGTAATCGACTGGGTTTTCTTATAAAATGCAATTAAATGAACGGTCATGTTGAATGGGTTGGGTTGTGTCACATCTTTGACGGTTTTCATTCCTCCTGTCCAGGTGAGAAACCATTCATCTGTCACTGGGAGGGCTGCGTCAAGAAGTTTGCTCGATCCGATAAGCTGTCCCGCCACCAGCAAACACACATCGGCGAGAAGAACTTTGTGTGTCACGTGTGTGATCGGCGTTTCATGCGCAGTGACCACTTGACTAAGCACACTCGTGGACACCTGGCCTGCTAAAGTACATTCATGTGGCCAGTTAATGCAAACAACAAGATGGCGGCATCTAAATGCTCATTTTGTGGCTTCAATCTCCCCAAGTGCTGGTTGCTACCCTAAAATCTCAGGATGATATCTGACCACAAATTGGTTGAAAAAAAGTAATAAAAACAGTAGGCTACCACCCATTGACAGGAATAAACTGATATTGTAACAGGGGTAAGAACATTGCCGTAAGGTTAATCCCACAGCTAGTTTTGAGTTGAAGGTTACAGATTGACCTATTTGTATAGTGCAAAGAGTCTTGTGCAAAGAGTCTTGTCAAGAAGGGCGGTCATGTGCTGCGAAGCAGGGACTCACTGTTTCTGCCCAGTGTGGTGCAGGGGGACTGTCAGAGGAGGAAGCTGAACTGAAGCAGCAGCTTAGCTTGGATGGGTAGCAAAATATGGACGGGTAGCAAAATATATGCAAGTTTGGATCATGAGTTTGTTAATATGGGGCTGTGTCTGTTATTGTATATATCAATATATTTATGTATGTGAATTTCAATATTATTTATTACACAGTGTATGTTTTTTAACATGTAGGTGGGTTATAATTCTTGCTATGTTTCTAAAGAACATTTCTTTTAAAAAGTGCTGTTTGATGGCTTGATGTTTTTTTTATTGTAAATACAGAACTCAGTATGGGCATTGTAAATACAATGCAATCTTAGTTTAGGTAGAGAATGGACTATTCCCTTAACCACTAGCAACGGCCACACATAATCAGCCTTTTCCACTTTGATTACATCAAAAGTGCATATACAGGATATACACCCGCTACAAAACCACATTCAACACTTATTTGTCCATTAGGCCGTGGGTGATCTACAAATAATTTTTCTTTTTGTGTTTGTATATTGTGATTTTTAGATCATATTAGTAGTTTGGATCCTTTCAAACAGTCAAATCCTGCACATTAAATGTTTATATATTTTGAATGCCCGTATATTAGCCCTCCATGTGCTACTGTACGAAACCCAGCCTGCCAGGATGTGGTGTGGGATGAGATGCCAATCAGATTCCCTTTTGTTCACTCGTGGGCTGTTCAATTACTTTTAACATATAAGAGGTAGCGGGTTATATAGCAGCAGTTAGATTTTTGTTTTACTCTTGCAAGCAGGATTATTTAAATAAAATGAAAGACACACAAAAACAAATTCGGTTTAACAGCAGCATTAATTTTGGATGTTTTGCGATGTTTGATGAATCTTTGCTTTCAGTGCAATCCCTACTCCGAACCAATAGATGGCGATACATTTAATTTCAGCATGGACCAATTTCACCTTCTTTGCAGTTTTTTTCATCGTTGACATTGCGAAACAAAAAACAGCTGACAAAACATGAGCAAAACGCGTTTTTTCGTTTAAAAAACAAAACTTTTAGTCATCAGAGTTTTCGCTAAAAGTAATGACATCTTCATTATAGTCTTCGAAATCATACAATGACAATACGACATGTAACAAAACAACAATGTACGACTATTTTCATCCAGACAGCTGCTTATTTACTGCTTTTTAACTAGTGATGGCATGTTTGAGATGAACTAGCAATTAGTGTCGACATTTTTGGAAGAGGAAGATTGCCAGGGCAGTGAATCTTCCATTTCGATTGCTCTTTTCTTGTGCTTGAGTACAAATCATCAGTCGCTTGGAAACTAACACGATAAACTCCCGTCACAGACCATATAAAGCTAGAATTTATCAAATGATAAATTGTTAATAAGATTCCCACTAATAACATTGATAAACTAATCGATAGTTAAAACATAAAAGCCTAATCTAGAGTCCAATCTGAGAATATACCCTGTGGGGCGGGAACTGAGAAGATATTCATTCTGTGCGGTATTTTTCGAAATGACAAAGTATATATAAACGTTAACTAGTGTGCAACAAAATACGAAAATATAAACAATAAGCATTTACAATAGCCTAGTTAAATGTTTACAACACAACAGCTTCACTAGTAAGACGGTCGAATTGTGTTAGCCAGCAACAGTAATAATGAAACTAAATTGTAGGATCCCGGTTCTTGTAGACTTCCGTCTACTGCTCTTTTATAGTAATATTATATTTCCGAAATCGAAGTTTTAAACCATATATACATAGCTATTTTGGTTCAATTGTCTCACATTAGCGCGCTTTTTCTTCAAATTAAATCCTTCCGGCTTATTATTCGGTTTTGTAACCATCAACAAAGGTTTGACATTTCCCGCGATATTGGGAATTACACGTGACAAAATGGTGTAATATGATTGGTACCTTGCTCCTATTGGCTGCTTTCAATAAAGCGCCAGAATTTCAATATATATATTGGAACTCGCGCTGGTAGAAGTAGTTGCTGTTTATCAAGAAGAGGTTCTTAGACTGTTGATAGTTGTAAATAATTTATTTTTCTTTTACGTTGGTTATCATTTTATCAGCCGTTATATTCTTAATTTATTATTGTATTACTCGTCTTTAGTCAACATGCTTACATCTCGCACACCACTTTCTAAGAAAAATGAAAACCAGATCACTACTCAAATGGAAGACATTTCGCTTGATGACAAAGAGAACACAGTAAGTTTATTTACTTGTAAACTGTTTTTAGTACGATATATTTTGATATAAGTTTGAAATTATTGCAGTTCAATCGACTTAGCTACTATAGTAATTATTCTGTAACCACTGCAGCCCCCACAATACATTTACTCAATCTAGTTACTGGAGCTACCTTGTGTTATATTTGAGAAGGCTATACTTTGTGTTGCATACCACGAAATCCCATGTAAAATGTAATTTCTCTTATATTACAGCCTCCTAGCTTAAACACAACCCGGATTCTGGCCTCAAAAACCGCGCGCAAAATCTTTGCAGACGATTCTGAGGTGAGTACCGTAACTGGGTTGACATTTGCTTGAAATAGTTCAACAGTTTATGTACAGTTATACTTTTTAAACCAGAAACTATTTTCTAGTCATTCTGGTAATTCGCTAGAATGTGATCTTTTGGCGGTGGTTTGGCGCCAACAGCGTTGCACATCCTAATTTGGTAATGTCGTCCAGGCCTAGTGTGGTCGCCTTTTTGGACAGTCAAACTCTAAAACAAACATTTTATTTGCGAAGTCATATGCGTACATGTTAACAAACTTGAAACTGATACTAGAGTATTGAATGTATTGCAATTTACTTAGTTATGGCGAGGTGGATACTAAGTCTGGAGTCTTCCACTCAAGCCATTTTACGTAAGCCTTTGTCTTGAGTAACTAGCTATACTATTGCTGTGTTGTGAATAAGAATATAGCATTCATTATGTCAATATTTAGAAATTATGCCCCCGTTTTAGATGGTTTGCTCAAATTACGTTTCAATTCTTAAGCAACTGGTTTTAATTTAATTTAGCAAACGCTGACCTTCCAAGATTAATCGCATCAACGTAATCAAATTATCAGAGTAACGTACCTTCAATTCAACTCTTTTCTTTTTTCTTTTTTTTCCTCTCCCAACAATGGAGGCATTATCATTCACTTGAGGAACACCATTTTTTAATTGGCCTAGCACATTTATGTTACGTTTGACTTCATTCTAGGTGAAGCCCAAAGAAGCCAAGAAGTTAAACAGTCAAGACGAACCCCTCCTAAAGGAGAATCCCAGGCGCTTTGTCATTTTCCCCATCAAGTACCATGATATATGGCAGATGTACAAGAAGGCCGAAGCTTCCTTCTGGACAGCTGAGGAGGTTTGTCTCATTTTGACGTGTTTGTATAGTTTCATGTCTGTCTGAATGTGACAGGAGAAGGTTCATTATATGTATCGTTTTCCCAGGTTGATCTGTCCAAAGACGTACAGCACTGGGACTCCTTGAAAGATGAGGAGAGATACTTCATCTCTCATGTGCTGGCATTTTTTGCTGCTAGTGATGGCATTGTCAATGAGAACCTGGTGAGTAGTTCCTGAATGGATACAATTGACATCTCAGTGTAGCTACTCAAGCAGCTGAGTGATTTAAGTGTGGGGGAATGATAGTATGTATTTCTACATGAGGTCAACAAGCCAGTGTTTCTACATGCGTTCAACAAGCGTAGCAGTGTTTACATGGGGGGGGCTCAGACCCATCCTTAGGAATGTGGAGTCATGGTAACCATACAATGAAGACATTAAACTGTCACATGGAACCATCTCTTCATGTATAACACATGTGGCACATTTCCTGTTTGACCAGTATAAAGACACATGCAACCCTTTGTTCGACGATTTCTTATACTGGTTCAGCTCATGCTGCTGAATAGATTAAGATCCTGGATCTGTATTAATAAATTATTGTATTGACCCTTCCACTAGGTTTATCCTGCATACTTCTTTTATAAGCATTCACACTAGTATTAATACCAAGATAATCAGATTAACAGGAAAGATGCACCTTGCCCCGTATCTAAACATTACATTGTGAGGACTTGCTCTTGACCTGTTTCTTTTCACCATTAGGTGGAGCGCTTCACACAGGAGGTACAGGTTACTGAAGCAAGATGCTTCTATGGCTTCCAGATTGCAATGGAGAACATCCATTCAGAGATGTACAGCCTGCTCATTGATACCTACATCAAAGACCCCAAAGAGAGGTCAGTAAAAGTAACCCTAGTTGCCAGAGGAGAGTAAAAATTGTTTTTGTATCTGGCTGTGATGAGACGCGCAGGGGTACGGACCTCAGCTGATCATGGGAGCTGAGTGTTGGTGCTGGTCCTCAGTTCAGTGGGCGTGTGGTCCACTGACTGGGAGGCGCCGACACGATTAAGACGCCTGACTGAGCCTTGCAGTTGACTGCTCGAGCAGTTGGTTAATCATGTAATGTGTGGATACTTTGAAAAACAAAATGGCCTAAAGTGTCCTTTCCTCTTCCATACAGGGAGTACCTCTTCAATGCCATTGAGACCCTCCCCTGTGTAAAGAGGAAAGCGGATTGGGCCCTGAACTGGATTGGTGACAAAAGTGCTGAATTTGGTAGGCACATTTTTTTTGATATCCTTAACGAGCACATGGTTATGTCGTGGTCAGTCTGTAATCTGGTTGTCCAGTTTGGTTATGGGTTATGCTTGTGTTTCAGGTGAGCGTGTTGTCGCTTTTGCTGCTGTTGAGGGGATTTTCTTCTCCGGGTCCTTTGCTGCCATTTTCTGGCTGAAGAAGCGGGGGCTCATGCCTGGCCTGACCTTCTCCAATGAGCTCATAAGCAGAGACGAGGTGCGCTTTCTGGATTTGTCTCAGCGTGACACTGCATTTAGAATTTGGTTATGAAGAACGTTTTCTGATTGGTTTTGTTTCACTTCAGGGTCTGCACTGTGACTTCGCCTGCCTCATGTTCAAGCATCTTGTGAATAAGCCCTCAAAGGAGACGGTCACCAGTCTCATCAAGAACGCTGTGGAGATTGAACAGGTATGTTATGACTACACAATGAAGTTGCATTACCATGGCTTATGTAGCTAAAACTATGCCATTCTCACGATACCGGCCTGTGTGCGCTGGTCGACTGTCCTGCAATAAAAAGTATGCTTGTGGTCACTGGAGACTCTTAGACCTAGCTTCTTGTGTTCTGATTTGAATAATTTTAAGGTAATTTTTCCATTTGTTTGCATTTTAGGAGTTCCTCACAAAAGCTCTGCCTGTAAAGCTAATTGGGATGAACTGCGATCTGATGACCCAGTACATTGAGTTTGTGGCCGACCGGCTGATGCTGGAGCTGGGATTTGACAAGGTGAGACGAAGGCCTCTTTCTGAATCCCCAATCCCACCCGTTCCCTAGTTGGTGCCCTAGTCAAAAGCAGGCCATGTTAAGAGTTTGAATGCCATTTAGGTGCTGTCCCTCGATCTTATTGTCGAACGTTTATCTAGCACCTATGGTGTAAAAGACTGCCTAATCTTGGTGACGGTCATGAAATGTGCAAACGATGAAGAGATGCGCAGGGGTACGGACCTCAGCTGATCATGGGAGCTGAGTGTTGGTGCTGGTTCTCAGTCCAGTGGGCGTGTGGTCCACTGACTGGGTGGCGCCGACACGATAAAGACGCCTGACTGAGTTTTGCCTGCAGAGCAGTAGTTCACATTTGGCCCCTTCCTAGATCCTTTTGGGCTTTTCGTAGTTGGCGTTAATTGGTTAAACCAACGGGCATGGCAAACATGTAATCGTTTCGTTTTGATTGTATTAGATCTACAGAGCGGAGAATCCCTTTGACTTCATGGAGAACATCTCGCTGGAGGGCAAGACCAACTTCTTTGAAAAGCGGGTAGGGGAGTACCAGAGGATGGGTGTGATGTCTGGCACCACCGACAACACCTTCAGGCTGGACGCCGACTTCTAAAGCTCTTCCAGGCCCCTGCAAAGGGGAAATCAAATGACACTGAAACTGTGTAAAAACTTGAAGAGGACATGGACCAGTCTACAAGCTACTGGGTCACCTTAACCTCCATCTATTCCATTGAGTCTCAGATGGCAACCCTTGTCTGTGTAGTGCACTAGACTGCATCCCTTTAGCGTTCCCAGAGATGCCATTTGGGACACAGTCATAATCACATTGTCCAAGGACGACCACTCACTTTATTCAAAATCCACTCTGTAGGTGGTACAACTGGTTTTTAGGTTTTATTGCAACTTGTACTGTACATTTTATTCTTTGTTATGTAATATAAGAACAATCCAACCTGTAGTGTTTTTAGTTCTTTTGAAAACATTCATTTATTTTTGTTATTCTTTGTAGTGCTTTCCATTTTTCATGGTAAATGATATGAAATGTATTAAACTTTAAACTGCTTATAAACTGCTTGCTGTCTCTTCAAGGAAGGATGATCTTTGAGGTTATAGGTGTGGGAATAAAAGGTTGTGATATTTTACTTTTACCAACCAAACTCACAATTTTAAATTGCATGCATTTTATTCTCAATGGGAAGTAACATCAGACTACGTTTTAAAGCAAAAGTATCAACTAAAAACAATGCATGCAAGTCCGCGAACTATATCTGTGCAAAGCCAAGATCAAATTAATTAACCCATATTACACTTGGAACTTCCACTTAGTTGCTGTAGAAGGCCATTTAAAGGGCATGGGTCAGCGCCGTCTGTCACGCATCGGAAGTATAGTTCAGAGCATTTGATTGGCTGAAAGCCTTTGTATTTTGCATCGTATGAGGAAGTAACTCTGTTTAATTAAAAGCTCGGGATCTTGATATTGTGCCCATTTTCATGCTTATTTTTCGTGAAACCGTCTACGATGTCTACCACGCACCCCAAACAAACTGTTCTTAATCCGGTGAGATGAATTTATCGTTTGTTTGTTTGGAATTAATACGCGCTAATAGGAAGTCGCACAAGATTCAGCTCTGGGCAGTTCAGTCGTGTTAGCTTCATAGCTAGCTTACTTTCCTACCGTAATAGAATATCTGAAGCTTTCAAATAAATGTTCTGATGACTTTTGGTAGAGGTAACTTTGCGACGTTTTTCTAGGTTGTCTGAACCCGTGGGTCTGCGGGCACGTTTGCGTAATGAACAGGAGATGGCTTACTTTGATTTTTCATCGCGTTAAGACGTGAGATCATTATTATAAGTCAGTAGAACAGCTAGTTGATAATGAATTGTAAAAGTAAATTAAAGTACATCACGTTTTAGGCCTGGAACACTTTTTGTGCGACGTCGCTGTTTTGGAAGGAATACGAAACTATTGACAAATCCAAGGCCTTCACTGTTTATCATTCAGTTGCCTTGAAGTTGACTTTAGGGGTGGGAAATCATGCCTGGTTTTGGAAATACCTCAGTTGCAGAGGGCTGTCGCTACATGGGATATATCTTTAGTGAAAGGTTAAAATTAAAACATTTGTTCACACCGTCTAAGAAAGGAAATTTAACTTGCACTTTCTCTAAACTAAACATTTCTCATTTATAGGTCAGACTTTCATGCATTACAGAAATCCATCTGAAATTTGTATGTGATTATCTAGGACCCATAACTTAATAAATAACTTTTAAATGGCTACCCTATTCGCCGAGTCGTTCAGTGGTTAATATTGCATTAATCTTCAGCACTTGTGCCACCTGCACCTAATTGACAACTTGCTAGCTTGTGTTTTTGACATTTAGCCGTACATTCTTATCAAGTTGTCTCTTTTACAATATGGAATTCTTGGTTGAGTTAACGATTGCCAGTTGGTCAGGATCTAAGGCAGCAAATCAGCCTAAAACCTTAATACCACCACCTCCATTATTGACAGTTTGTATGAGGTTCTTCTGTTCAAAAGCAGTGTTTGGCATTTGCCCAAAATGTGGTCACATGGTTGGGAATCTGGAGCTCTGACCGCTACACCAGACTCTAGAACCAATCCATTGTATCTTAGAAGATGTCATGTCTCGGTGAAAGTTTCACATCAGGACCAACATTTGATGTGCTATGTTTTAATAATGTTTTGCAAAAAGGTTTTAAGTAGGGAAGGCATACTTACAGTCCTCAGCGTGTTTTCTCAGACACGACTGGAATTAAATCTAAATAAAAAGCCAGAGATTTAATCCCATTTTCTACTCCACCAAGACCATTCCCTTTGCTGGAACGATCCTCGGAGGACTAGAGCCAGGGGAGATGGTCCTCATTCAAGGGGCAGTTCCGAGTGATTCTGACAGGTACGGTGATGAGCACGTACATGCCTGCGCATACACGTGCCTTATTAGCGTTATTGTCGTGTCTGTAGACACACTTAAGACTGTTGGCATTGGGATCTGCTGGCTATAGCTTGTGTGTGTGTGTGTGTGTGTGTGTGTGTGTGTGTGTGTGTGTGTGTGTGTGTGTGTGTGTGTGTGTGTGTGTGTGTGTGTGTGTGTGTGTGTGTGTGTGTGTGTGTGTGTGTGTGGCCAGGTTTCAGGTGGACCTTACTTGCGGCAGCAGTACAATGCCCAGAGCGGACATAGCCTTCCACTTCAATCCTCGCTTTAAGAGGTCTCCTTGCATTGTGTGTAACACGCTGCAGCGGGAGAGCTGGGGCAAGGAAGAGATCCTGTATGAAAACCCGTTTCGACGGGGGTCGACCTTCGAGGTGATCATCCTGGTGCAGAGGACTGTGTTTAAGGTGAGGACTGCTAGTGTGCTCACAGCCTGGGTCTTGTATCTATTTCTGCCTTTTTTCGTAAGTGGCAGGCAGTGTCGTTCTTTACATTGTGGCCAAGTGAACTTATATTTTATGGTTTACAATATTCAGCAGAAAACAATGCTCCTAACACAAGCGCTTTCCTCACCACTTCCTCTGTCAGGCGTGACCCTCTATTCACTCTATTCAAGATTCATTTTCATTTCCTTCGGTTTGTGTCACAGTCCTTTCCCCCTATTGTTTATTGACAATTTTATTGAGCTTTTAATAATTCCCAATGATAATTGCCCTGGATATCTGGAATACACTTGTTAATGACCTTGCAGTGGGTTGTACCTTGGTATAAAATATGACTTGCTGGCACTTGGCACAGACAGACTATAGAAGCCGTAAGGGTGTAAATGTGTGGGTGTGTGCATATACATACAGAGTAGCAGTCAAAAGTTTGAACACTAAACCTTTCAAGTGAATGGGTGTGTTCAAACGTTTGACTGCTACTGTGCAAAAGTTGTGGGCCAAAATGAAAATACTTCAAAAACATCTTGTGTTTTTTTTCAGAACTCAGAGCTGAAGCAATTCACTTTGCTAAATTGCTCTGTGATAAATTCTTCCAGAACTCTTCTTTTGACTTTCACTGTTTTCTTTATTCAATCAATATCTCATGACACTTCTCCTAACCATCTCAGAAGATATCAACTACTTCACAATATAATTTTCATTTAAATGTATTTTCATGTTTATTTGTATTTATTCTAATGATATAGTGTTTGGCAACCAAATAAACACTAAATGGCAAAACATTTGCTTTACAGAAATTGAGTACAGATGTCTCATGGAGTGGGACTTATTTATTGGTTTATTTTTTAATAAGACTCATTTATAATGCATTGAAAACCTAAATTGAAAGATGTTTCAATGTTTTATTTGATCTTTTCATCTCAATATTTCCTTACCTGACCTCTACTTAGGTGGCAGTGAATGGAGCTCATGTCCTGGAATATCAACATAGACTGGATTTGGATAGAGTGGACACACTGGCCATCTCTGGAAAGGTTACCATCCATGCCATCGGCTTCATCCCCAGCTCTGTGAGTAACCCCGCCTAACATCGTCATCATTATTATGAATCAGATGAGTTTCAAAGCGGTTTCATGATGTGAGTCAAATTCTACAGGTATCATGTACGCCCTTGAATGAAATGTTTTGTTTGAAATCATAGTGCGACCTGTTGAGATTTTGTGACACCTGGTTGTGAAAAGGTTCCTTGTCTTATTTCAAACTGTAGAACTCAAGTCAACCTTCAGCTGGTCTGGTAAAAAGCAGCCCGCAAGCCAATGTAAGCTGGTCACTTTCTCAACGTCAAATAAAGGGGAAACTACTAGACACTAACTGCTGCTGGTGCTTTTGAGGGGAATCAATGGGATTGTGCTTGACTGCATGGACTGTATCTGCCAGATTGTACACCAAGAATAAAATCATATCCGCAATTTGCAAACCATGTCCTTTAAATATTAAGAATGCCATTTCTCTACAATGAAGGCAAAATAATTACCTCTGTAATAAAGCTGAATATATTCTTTCTTTTTGACAGTCTGGGGTTTCAGTGTCAGATGACTTGGTAAGTTGTAATTTCATGACATTCTGACTATGATTGCAATATGAAGCTTATGTTACATGACATACATTTGATTAGACAAATAGATGTAGAATAAAATCATTATGAAAAATTCCCAAACCAGAATAGCTTGGTCTGACCATAGGAAACAATCTGAGTTTAACTATCTGTTCCACACATAGTCAGACATCTTAATAGCATCACATCACGCATACAGGCACTGTAATCGGTCATTTTACAGCGCTTAAAGGTTCACACTACACAGCGGAAAGGGAGGGCAGCAGGTATGGGTTAGCATAAAACCTGGCCGTCAAGGGCATTAGGCCAGTAAATGAAAGGCAAAAATGACCCTGCTGTTGTGCTATTGAGGAAGGCACTCAACCCTAATTCCTCAATTTGAAACCAATTCCTCCTGAAATGTAAACGTGACATATAGCCAGTCTCTGACATAGAAAAGAAAAAAGGAACGGCACAATTGTACTTGATTACCGTGGGCTTTGAGGGACTAGTACACAACATCAAACTCCTCAGAGCCTGAAAGCCGCAGTGCCCTTGTTCCCCATAGGACAGCCGCTGCCACTCGCGGCTAAGTAACAACCCGTAACGCCCTCCCTTCACCGCTACGACACGCCTCCCTGTCTGACAAGCCAACATGACCTTATTGATTGGTTCCTGCTTGTTTTGCAGGCCCTCCCCTTCAGGGGCCAACTGGTCAAGGGCTTGAGTGCAGGACACACCCTCACAATCAAAGGCCAGACCAGCCTGTACCCTCACAGGTACGTATGAAGGTGACATGACAGGGTTGTCTGTCCAAATGTCATTTAAACAGTCATTCACCTGTCCAGAAACTCTCGGAATTGCCGCAGCAACTCAGTGATGTTGATGCAAAGCGGTCCAACATCGTTCGATTGTAAGCTTGTATTTGCATTTTACTTTCAGCTTCTGTGTGAACCTGAGAGTGGGGAACACTGAGGACATAGCGCTTCACCTGAATCCCCGCATAAAGGCAGGGGTGTTCATACGGAACTCGTACCTGCGGGAGTGCTGGGGCCCTGAGGAGAACTACCTGCCCAGCTTCCCCTTCGTCCCTGGGGCATACTTTGAGGTAATCTCTTGTTCGCCGCGTCGTCGGCTGGGTTCACCTGGAATTTCGGAGAATAGTTTGTGGCACCTCAGCGTGGCTTAGCCTCAGAATCGTCTAACTCTGTTTCAGTCTTAAAACGGTAAATTGTTTTTGGCCCAGTACTTGTCAGTGCCACACCATAGTGGTCAGAGCACCTGACCAGTAACATTCTGTCCCTGAGCAAAGCCGTAATTCAATGTCCTTGTTTACCGCTGCTTTATTTCTGATATTTTCCACAAAAAAAAGAGGTGAAAGACACTTAGTTCTTACATCAGTCGATCACGTCGAACTGCCAAACATCCCTTGACTTCACAGCCCGCCGTGTGCAGGGCTCACCTGCGCCAGAGACCTTGGTCTTCGTGTGACTCGTGTGTGATCTGATTAGGTCGATCTCTTCTCCCCGTGTTGCTTGTCACAGATGATCATTCTGTGCGAGGCCCAGCAGTTCAAGGTCGCTGTGAACGGCGTCCACCAGCTGGATTACAGGCACCGTGTCCAGGACCTGAGCTGCATCAATGAGCTGGAGATCCTGGGAGACCTGCAGCTGCTGGACGTCAAGCTGTGGTAACCTTTGACCCTGAAGAGCCACGCTACGTCCCGATTATCTGTTGTCATCTCCCAACGCGTACACTCCCCCCCAACCCCCCCCCCCCCGTTCACTGATATGACAGGGAATTACTGGTGTAGGAAATATGTTAGTTAACGTCTTAGAGGCTCCTCCTGTGTCAATCCACTGCTTTTAAGGGGATATTACAGCCCCCCCCGGCCTCGTTGATCTGGGAAGCCCCGTGGACGATGCTAATTGGCTGGCGTAACCCAGGGAGACAACATGATCAGGCATTTCCTGGCCTCATTCCACTCATCCCAGAGGCAAAAGAGCAGAGTGGTTTGGTGCCGATGCCGAGAAGGAAGACATGCTGTTCTTTGTACAGCTCTAGTCCATTGGAAGTTTATGCAACGAGACAGGGCCATCGATACGATTGGATGCAGCAAAATTATGACGGGGGGGTGGTTCCTCTCACAGGACATCCACAGCCTCTAGCGTGTTCTATATCTATTCTTTCCTTGATGTTTTTCCTTATGTGTTTGGTTTAATTGTGACATTCTGTTTATAAATGGACAAATCGGAGCTGCCATGATCAAGTATGTTTATGGATAGGTTGAAGCAAGGGGTGGGTCACATGACGAACAGGTGTGAATTTAACATCATCATAATTATTATTATTATTATTATTATTAATTTGAGGCAAATCAGGCGAGGCAGGTGAACAGTGAGGTAGACTATGATCAGAGCTATAATGTCATGTCAATAGATCAAAATGGTAATACAGTCCATCGATCAACCGATGTTCACAAATACCCTTTACCCTTTCAACTTTACACCCCTGAAATCTGAGGCGCTGCTCAAACCTGATTAACGTACTAGATGGCTTACTGTGTCGTACGACGGGTATAACAAACGGATGAAGGCTTTTCTTGTCTAATGCAGCTCCAGGCTTCGCACCGCTATTCCATCAATTCATTAGCACTTCAACAGGGTGTTTTTATATAGTATATGACTATGCAGTACAGGAGTGAGCTTGTGCATGTCATTCTTTGTATCTTTCAGGAGGACTTTTGAATGACACTTGCTCCCAATTATTAACTGACTAAGAATGTTGCACAATTTATATAATGAATATAGTGCAAACTGTGGCTACATTACTGCAATAAAGAACAAAGGCATTAGATCAAAGAGTCTTTCACATCATACATGTTTGTGCATAGACTACATCATATTAACATTAGGCTGGTCAATTGTCCTATGCAAGTGTCTGTGCATAAACACATCATTTTAAAGTAGGTTTGTACACCTGCCACTTGTTTCATTCCCAAAAGCTGATGAATATTCTTTATCGTGAATCTGCCGAGAACAACTGTAGCCCAGAAGCTTTGCCATAACTAATGACTTGTATGTACAGTATATAAATTTCACAGTAAAAACTTTATTTTCCCCCTATCAGCGGTGTCCCTTCTTTTGTTTTTATGCACAGCATGGAACGGTTTGACGCTGACAATAAGCTGTCGACGTGGCAAACTCACAAACAGATGTGGCCCCAAGCTCCAGTACTCTGAGAGATTACTGGTGAATCTCAGACCACTAGAGAGCAGCAGAGGCGCTAACACAATTTCTGGAATATTGTTTTTAAATATTGTTCCTGTAAACACTGTAACCAGGCTGAACGCGTTGTTCAAATATGTATTAAAACTATGTCGAACCTGCATTGGCTCAACGGTACATGGCTCCAGAGGGCAATGAACAGCCTCAGTCTCTGCCAGCCTTAAAATAGCATCCGCGTCATCGCTCTCGCCATCCAGCAGATCCCTCACAGCTTGCCTAGCCTTGCAGAGCTACCGGTACCTGCCCACACACTGATTAGAAGACCTCGGTCACCGCCATCGACTGGCCTTCAGTTGGACGCTCGAGAGAGACGTCAATATACAGCTGCAGGAGTGTGTTATTAAAGGTTTTAGAATGTCCTCGTCGTGTGTATTATTCAGTCATTAACACAGAAGGTCAACCGTCACATTTGTGGCGACTACTGTCAACACAGTGTGTTCGCTCAGTCGGACATCACCTTTACCTTTTAAGGGGGCTCCCACGTGGATCATCAGAAAACATCTCTGTCAACTGCCGCCTGACTGGACTGAGAAGGGAAAAGTGACTGCGGACCAGCGGGTTCCATCAACGACATCCGCTTGTACATAAAAGTTGTGAATTTATTCATCTTCCACAGGCATTAATGTAATAGCTGGAAGTCAATACGAATTTCTTGGCACAATCATTACATTATTTAGGTCCCCAAATGGCACCCTTCACTACATAGTACACTACTTTACCAGAGCCCTTGATCAGAAATAGTCAGGTTCAGACTTGCATTTGGGACCCCCAGAGCAGCGACCTCAGTTGTCCGTAAAAAATATTTCAGGGAAAACTGCTAACTTGCCGCATTAACAGATTTTTTAAATGTTTGTCACGAGGCCGAAGTTTGTTTTGTTCACATTGTGCCATGAGGATGAGGGACATGTTTTAGAAGCTGATTTCCCTGAATATTGCCATGAAACACTGTCTTGGTCAGGGGGTCCCTGGGGCACATACATTGCATGCCCGTCTTTGATAAGGCCCTCAGAGTAGTGAACTGAATGAATAGGGCAACATTTGGGATGTAGCCATTTTGTTTTGGGATCACATTTTAACCAAACAAAAATGTAACTCAGCTACGGTCACATCAACACCGGAAATGGACGGACAAACGCCACCAATCACCACGCACAGCGTCGACACACATCTCAAACAGGAAGTGACATTTCTGTACAGTGCAAAATACTAAAGTCATGTATTTTGTCCAGATCTAAGTCTTAATAGCCAGTCAACCAAGCTGGACAACTTGAGAACCGTCCTCCATTAATGGCACAACCACTGCCTTGGTACGTAGGTTTGGCAAGAAGAGTCGTTTTATTATCCTAGCAATGATACAACCTGGTTCAGGTATGTGGTTAAGAACTCATTATTTCATCTGAGAACATAGCACAAGTAGAGGCTCCTAGCCCGGCTGAACTCCAGATGGAGCAAAATATACAATTCTGTGGAGGAGTCAGAAGCTTGACTTTGGTCCCGGTCAAGTGCAGTCGAGACTGGCGGTCTGTCGGCTTGGCACTAGAATAGCTTATTTCAACAGGTGGGGGAACAGACCCTGTTGGGAAGGGGGGCTGGGGTGGAATGTTAGGGAAACAGGAAGTATGGCTTTGGTCCTTTGCCGGCAGTGTGGAGGCTGGGGTAGTGTCCCAAATAGCACCCTGTTCCCTAGTGTGCCTCCTCCTTGGCCAAAAGTAGCGCACTATGTATGGAAAAGGGTGTCATTTGGTTACTCAAATGACTCAAACAGAATTCTCTGCTCCATCGTTCGCTACAAACGTCCAGGAAGGTCAGTGGGTGTGGAGATTTGCAGTGAGTTTGGTGAGGCAAGAGTCTCAGACTGAGCTGAGTTTGACCAGGCCCCTGACAGAGTCCTCGTGCAGAGAGTCCTGGCTGGCGGGGTCATAGAGCTGGGCCGGGTTCAGGTGGCCTTCGTGGGTGGCGAAGGGGAGCGTCAGGGGCAAAGGGCCCGGGGGGGAGGGCGTCTCCTCTGGGCTGACAAAGTGATGGTGGTGGCAGTGGGTGTCGGGGTCCCTCAGGGTCAGCATGTCCCCCGCGCAGCCCAGACCAGGCATGGAGGAGGGCAGGGATGGCTGGCTGGGGGCCAGGGAGGAACAGGGGCCACCCAGGGTCGTCTTCCCAGGGAGAGGAGGCCCCGCCCTGCCCATCATGACAGGGTCACTGTGAAGCAGTGGGGTGGCGGCTGCCTGCAAAACGAATTTAGTGCTCTGAATGCAGTGCTCTTGGTCACACTGAGGAGACCAGGACAGATAGATGACAGAAAGACAATGTGCGGGGAGCGGTGGTAAAGGTAAAGAAAATGCACAAATAAAACAGACAAAAGAGAAAGACGGAAAAATAGAAAGTTAGTGATTCTATAAGAACTAGTGGAATACAGCACGCCACTGCCAGAGTTTTACTGCAACCTCAATACCCCAGTCAGCTGCACTTTAACTAAAACAGGTGTCCAAACATGCACACATGACCAAAGTTGCTTGTCAGAACTACAGACTTCAAGCAGCCAGGGGACTGACATTCTGATATCTGGAAGTATTAAACCAGTGCTGGTAGAGGAACGGTGAAGGAGTAATTCAGCACAGGAAGGGAGGAGAAAAGAAAGGACGTAAGGAGCGATCAGTAGTCGTAGAGGAATGGACAAAATATGGGAAAAGAAACAGGTTTCGAGCCGAATTATGACATTTTGGTCGTCATAACAATAACGAATATCGACTTGTTGGTCGTCATAACAACCCAGCCGGATTAAGAGAGCTGATTGGCAGTGAGAGCTGACAACATAGCTGTAAGGGGATGATTGAACACTTCCAGCGACAAAAATACTTTTGAAGGGTTCCTCTGTGGAGATAAATACCGAAGTGCCAACTCAGTCCTGTCAAACACTAAACGTTTTAGATAATGCAATAAGAACGTTAAGAACGCTCTCTCTCTGCATCCTAGCATGCGGGTGTGATTCTCTCTCCAACCTACCATGTGTGTGTGATTCTGGGTAGATGGATACAGGCCGCTCCCATTTGAGTGTGACAGAGGCTGGGGCGTGTCTGGCTGGATGAAGCCTCTTCTGTCAATAAGACTGGGAACAGAAGAAGACCTAATGTGAGCAGAAATGTGTGTGTACCTGCAAAAACCTCTATGTATCTGCTTTGGTGTGTGTGTGTGTGTGTGTGTGTGTGTGCTTGTGTACATTGCATGCACAGTTATTAGGCAAATCATATTCCTGCAGATTTATTTAATTGTTGAACAAACACAATGCTCTAAGTCGATCCAAAATATAATTTGAACCTCAAACCTGAATGTTTAACAAAGGAAACATTTGTTTTGATCTTTCTCAGGGGAATACATAAGTGTGCACAATTATTAGGGAACTATGTATGGTCTTCCCTGACTGTAAATCTCACGTTTTAGAAGGGCCCACATGTTTGCATTTAATAGGATTTAAGTCAGGTAATGAAGGGGGCCAGGTCATTATTCGGGCATCTTTGAGGACATTGCTTGCTAGCCAAACAGTGGAGTACATGTGATGGATGCATGTGATGGAGCATTGTCCTGCATGAAGATTATGGCTTTCTTGAATGCTGAGGACTTCTTCAATCAAATGTCAATCAAATTTATTTTATAAAGCCCTTTTTACATCAGCAGTTGTCACAAAGTGCTTTCACAAAACACCCAACCTTAAACCCCAGGGAGCAAACAACAATAGTGATGAACTTCCTGTACCACTGTTTGAAGAAATTATCTTCCAGAAACTGGCAGTAGGTTTGGGAGTTGAGTTGGAACTTTTTGTGACTTTTTAACCTGAAAAGGTCCAACTACCTCATCCATAATGATAGCAGCCCATACCAGTACCCCTCCTCCACCTGGCTGGCGCCTGACTCGAAGTGATGCCGTGTCCATTAGTGATGGCCACAGGCCCATCCATCTGGTCCACCAAGGGTCACTCTCATTTCATCTGTCCATAAAACCTTTGAAAAAAATCTGTCTTCAGATATTTCCTTGGCCAATCAATATGCTGTGTATCTTATTCAGTGGTGGTCTTCTTCCAGCCTTCTTGCCCTTGGCCATGTCTCTAATCTCTTGACCCCTTGTACTTCTGGACACTCCAGGTAGGTTACAGTTCTGGAATATGATAGAACTGGAGGATAATGGGTTCCTGGTCTTTTGCAGTAAATGTGTGTCTTTTCTCCATGCATTTTTTGCACCCCAGCTGACAATTTGCAACAAAACCTTTGACTGTCCAGTGGTCACGGCTCAATAGTTCAGCTACAGCAAGAGTGTTTCATCTGTCTGAAAGGCATTTTACAGTCTGTGACTTTTCAGTGTCAGTTAAATCTCTTTTTTGGCAGATTTGACATGAGGTCATGAAGCGGCCTAATAATTATGCGCACCTTGAAATGAGGTGTTACTGTTGCCACACCCTCCCTCAATACACCAATACATATCACCTGATATGTATCACCTGAGCATATCACCTGATATGTATCACCTGAGCATATCACCTGAAAATGATTCAATCCAACGAGCATTCAAGTTGATACGGTTTGGAGTTGGAAAATTTGTGTAGAAATAATGATACGATTAGAATACTCAATGGCCTAATAATTGAATAATTGTGCATGCAGTGTATAGGTTGTTTAATATGGGAATGTGTTTGGAAATATACTTGGAATATATGCAAAAGTACGTTTAACCCAGGTACCCGACATTTTGTTAAAAAAGAAAATTCTGACACAATGTGGTAGACTATTCAAAATCTCTAAAAAAAGGATGTTAACCAAATTAAAGCCTTTGTATTTGAAAATACTCAGGACGTGCCAGAAACAAGCATTTTGGACAAGATTCTAAAATATATAGTTGAACTCAGGTCTGTCTCATCTTCAAGAGTATTTTTGTACACCGACATCTCTGTGTGTGCGTGTGTGTGTGTGTGTGTGTGTGTGTGTGTGAGCGTATGTCTGCAAGTGTGTGTGTATAAACGGCCTGCTGTGCGTGATGTCTCTAGGCCCATAACTTTTTATGGGCCTAGAGACAACTGCACAACAATTGCTCAACTGCACAAGCTTTATTATGCTCATTGCTCGTAGTTTAACAAGTCAGAGTGTCATTTCCTGAATAGTGTTGTTATATACGATCTGTGACCCCTAAGTTGGGTACCCCTAAGATAGAGAGTGAATGATAAGCTACCGTACCAGATGTATGAAAATGTGATGTAAAATTGCACCTAATATTTTATCTATGGAGCCAAATTAATATAAATAAATAAATACACATGAATTTCCAGTACATAATCATGACTCCACTATATTGGTAGTGCACTGACAAGCAACATTATCTAGCCAGACCATAATTGTTTAATGCAATAACCAGCCATATGCTGTGACGGAGGACAGAATGAAGACAAGTTGCGGCTGTGACGACAGGACAGAAAGAAGACTAGTCCCAGCTCCCACGACGGAGGACAGAAACAAACACTAGTCCCAGCTACCACGACGGAGGACAGAAACAAACACTAGTCCCAGCTACCACGACGGAGGACAGAAACAAACACTAGTCCCAGCTACCACGACGGAGGACAGAAACAAACACTAGTCCCAGCTACCACGATGGAGGACAGAAAGGAGTGTACATTAATTATTCCTGCCTCAGTGCTACTGATGGATATCTCGATTGAAAGCGCTGCTCATTTAGTACCGTCTCTGGCGGTTTGATTCACATAGCAATTCTGTGTGTGCTGACGAATGCAGAATGGGTGGGGGTTTGTGGTCTGAACTCGACTGTCAAAAGGACTACGTGTGTGATACTGATCAGTAAGGAATGTGTCACATTTATTCAGGAAAATATCTCCTGTTTCAAAACGTGGTTTCCCTACTGAACGTTACGTGGCGCTGGCAGTGTCAGGCTCACCTGGGGTGAAGGGGGCCACAGAGGGCAGCGCAGCAGTTGGTGAGGACGTTCCCATAGCTGTAGGGGTTGTAGTTGTCTTTCACCCGTTTAGTCGACCAGGAGCCTTTAATCTGCCGAGGAAAAGGTGAACAATTACGGCAGAGGAAAAGTAACAGGGCCGTCGTACACAAGATGCACGAGTTAAGGAGGAAACGAGTGTGAAACTCTTGGAGGAGATTGGCACCGGACCAATAAGACCAGAGAGATGCTGTTGTGAGACGTAGGACAGAAGATGTTGGGGGTCTTCAATCTAACAGATCGTCAGCAGTGAAAAAAAATCGAGCCAGCAACTTCATTACATGTAGGCCCGAGCGTGAAATGATGCAAGACAAAATGGACATCAGCACAGACAGATAGAATGAGAGCGAGAAGAGTCACAGGACTGTGTGTGTGTGTGTGTATGTGTGTGTGTGTGTGTGTGTGTGTATGTACTTACATCCTCATTGGTGGTCTGGTTGGAGCTGATCAGGTAGGTGTGGAAGCCAGAGAGGCCCACGATGGACCACACAGAGAAGAAACACACCACCACTTCCAGCACAGTGAGACCGACGGAGTCAAGGAAGGCAGCAAATACACACACATACACGCGCACTCACGCACGCACGCGCACACACACACACACACACACACACACACGCACGCACGCACACACACCCACACACACACACGGATGTTTTTGCAGGTACACACACTCTCTCTCTCTCTTTACTATCACTGTGGGGACCTGAGAAATGTCCACCATTTTAAAACCAATTTCCCCTTATCTATCACCCAACCCAAACCACAATTGTACCTTTCACTCTAAACCCAGCTACCACTCTGAGAATAGCCTTTTTCCTCACAAGACGGAACAAATGTGTCAAGATCAAATGTTCCTTTATTTACTGCAGGACGATAGTGGGTTTGTGTGCATTATCTGTGTGTGTGTGTGTGTGTGTGCGTGCGTGTGTTTGTGTGTGTGTAGTCAATGTGATCAAGGCCCAAATGATGCGTGGCAGGTTCATGATTCTCAGGAAAACAGCAGGCTGGCTAGAAGGAGACTAATGGAAACAGAAGCCGTTCCTCCCTAGTGGAAATTAAATGAGAGGAGAGGCCGGACTTTTCTCCAATTAAACCCCCCCCCCCCCCACCTCTCATCAGATTGAGCTTGTATGCGTGATTGTGTGTGTAAATGTGTGTTCACCGTTTACTGACCAAAAATCCATACAACAATAGCAAACAAAGACATTTTGACCTTGTGGGGATATTTTCATCAGACCCTTGTGACAAAAACGGCTATTTCTGCGTCTTATGGGAACCGTTTCGACACAAACCCTCTCATCCAGTAAAAGGATATCTGGCCGGGCTGTCTTTGAGCGCGCTGAGGAAGCCCGACCTGTTGGACCCTGGGGAGAGCAGAGGGGAACAGAGGGCCACAATTTGTAACGTTAAGGAGGGCACCATCCATAGGCCTGGCGGAGCAGCTGTGAGCTAGTCGCTGTGAGCTAGTCGCTGTGAGCTAGTCTCTGTGAGCTAGTCTCTGTGAGCTAGTCTCTGTGAGCTAGTCTCTGTGAGCTAGTCTCTGTGAGCTAGTCTCTGTGAGCTAGTCGCTGTGAGCTAGTCGCTGTGAGCTAGTCGCTGTGAGCTAGTCGCTGTGAGCTAGTCGCTGTGCGCCATTACATCACACGGAACAAGCGCTCCTCAGCTCGGGTCATGGAATGTCTCGCAGCATAATCTTTCCGTTGCCACGGCAACAGCAGTAAGACAAAGACCATTTGGGGGGGGCTTATAGTTCAGGCTCGGCACTCTAGATCAGCTCTTCCCAACTCTGGTCCACCAGCATCCCCAACAGAAAGCATTCCTATTGTAGCCCCGGGCGATCACACCTCAATTAGTTAAACTATATGTATTCCTGGCCACGCAACAGAATACTGTGTATTACACCTAACCAAACTCTGCCTTCAGTGCCTGTCTCTCTGCCTTCAGTGAGTAGTGCCTGTCTCTCTGCCTTCAGTGAGTAGTGCCCGTCTCTCTGCCTTCAGTGAGTAGTGCCTGTCTCTCTGCCTTCAGTGCCTGTCTCTCTGCCTTCAGTGAGTAGTGCCTGTCTCTCTGCCTTCAGTGCCTGTCTCTCTGCCTTCAGTGAGTAGTGCCCGTCTCTCTGCCTTCAGTGAGTAGTGCCCGTCTCTCTGCCTTCAGTGCCTGTCTCTCTGCCTTCAGTGAGTAGTGCCTGTCTCTCTGCCTTCAGTGAGTAGTGCCTGTCTCT